>VWZZ01001807.1:735104-768711 GCA_013399095.1 Psophia crepitans | reverse complement strand
CTGTCCCCACCCCCCACCCCCGCAGGACTGCAAAACAAACGGCCGGACAAGCGTGTCCGTCTGTCCAGGGCTCCGCTCGCTCCTCGCTCTGGGCAGCCATGGCCGCGGCCATCGCCATCCTCAGCCTCGCGGCGCTGCTGCCCGCGGCCGCCTTCCCCTGCGGAGCCCCACGCCCAGACAACACCACGGCGTTGAAGGTAGGAGAGACCCAGGCCGTGGAGGGACGTCCCAGTCCCGCAGCGAGTTTGTGGGTGCTCTGCTAAGCCTCACTTTCCCCTGGGGAAGGGGGGACCCTCCCCTGCTCCTCCTGGCACATCTGCCAGGGCGACCTCAGCAAAACATCTGGAATGAACAGGAAACTTACGCTTTCCAAAATGCCCCGAACTACCCAGTTTTCTCCTGATTCCCCAACAAGTCCCAGAGACAGCGGTGAGACGAGGCGGGGTGGGGGCTGCGTGGAGCTGGGCGTTTGGTGCCAATCCCCCGCGGCAGCACGGGGCACGGAGCCGACGCCAGCGCGGTTTCCCAATCCCCACATTCAGCTATTTTTTTTTCCCCCTGTGCCTTCACACAGGTTTCATTGCATCGCTGCCAGTGAGGCACAAGAGGCAGAGCTAGCAGGGGCCTGAAGGCAAAAATAACAATTTTGCAGCAGGGAGGGTGGAAATACCTTCCCCAAAGGTCCCCCTGCGAACCCGAAAGCTCTCACCGCCCTGCCCCTCTCTCCCCGCAGCTGCTGGGGACCTGGCTGTACGTGGCCGGGGCTGCCCAGTTCCCCCAGCACCTCCTGGAGATGCTGCTCATCGACCACGGCCACCTCCACGTGGAGCCCGGCGCCGGCGAGCAGGAGCTGCCCGTCACCCAGCGCGTGGCCATGTAAGACGCACCGCACCGCTCAGGTCTCTGCCCCAGCCCAGCTCCTCCCACGCGCTGCAGCCCCCACACCCATTTCAACCCAAGATGTGAACGGAGTTTCAGACTGGTTTTCCCCAGGAGAGACAGTCTCTCCTGGCTGGTCCGTGGATGCTTTCCCATCCCCTCTCTTCCTCACCCATTCTTTTATTTATTTATTTCAACAGCCCCCCAGCTTTAGGCAAATTTTGCAGGGCAGAGAGGTCATGCAGGCACCAAGCCCTGCAGGTGTGGAGGGTGCAGGCAAGGAGAAGACCTCTCCAAAGGAGAAGACCTCTCCAAAGGAGAAGACTTCTCCAGAGGAGCAGACCTTTCCAGGGATCCCTGCGCTGTGGCTGCTAACCCTGCCAGGCGCCGAAAGCTGTTTCCTCCCCAGGGTCAGACTTTAAGGGGATGGATTTTCCTGCCCAACGCAGGCAGCTCTTTGCAGGTTCAGTTATTTTGGGGTAGAAAACATCTCGGCACCAAGGAGCCCTTCGGCCAGGCGAGGCTGAGAGCGGGAGCTGCGGGTGGAGGGCAGACAAACGCACGAGAGAAAAGGCTCGTGTTAAGAGGGAGAGCAGATACAGCTGCAGAGGAGGGGGCACGGCTGGGGTCCCACCCCGCAACCGGGGTCCCACCCCGCAACCGGGGTTCCATCCTGCAACTGGGGCCCAGGCCAGGGCTTTGCTGGTCCTCTCCAGCCCATGGCAGGGGGGTCTTTGCTTTCCTTCCTCTCATCACTCTCTTCCTCGCTCTCTCCAGAGGGGACCAGTGTCTCACCAACAACTCCACCTACTTCAGCACGGCTGTGGGTAACGCCACGCTGGTGAAGCACGGTGAGCAGCGCGCGCGGGCAGGCGCGGCCGTCGGGGCTGTCCCCCAGTCTGTTCTTCAGATGGGCTGAGGCAGGCGAAGGCCCGTGGTGGTGCTTTACATCATCTGATGCATTTTATTCCTGGGTCGCTTTGTCCGTTTGAAGCCTCGGTGGACTCCAAACAGGTCCCCGGGCCAGGGGCACCCTGGGTCAGCCCCACTCCTGGGCCAAGCCCAGGGACGTGCTGGTCCCAGCCCCACAACCAAGATGCGTTGGAGGCCACGAAGCGATGCCGTGCGGGGAGCCAGGAGCAAAGCTGCTCCCAGCGCAAGGAAGGAGCCTGCCTCGTTCGTAAAGTTGTTTTGCAGTCCCTCGGGCGGGAGGGGAGCATTTATGGCAAGGTTCAGCTCTGAAATCATTTCCTCCTCGCAGAGGGAAGGGGGTGAGCAGTTTGGGGTGGGATCTGCAAACCCCAGAGCCACAGCGTGCACTGATCCGTCCAAGCCAGCATTGCTGTGACAAGGGGAGAGTTTCTCCCCCCAAAGTGCAAGGCGGGGGGGCCAGACAGACCTGTCTGTTCATACTCCGAGCACCAGCGAGCCATGGCATCCAGCATCTCATGGTGGTAGGGCGGAAGAGCTGGGTGGCTTCGGCTCCTTCACACCCCAGGCCCACATTTAAGAAATACAATTCAAATAGACCCAGAGCCAAATAACTCGCTCCACACCAGGTCCCAGGGGCTACGGGCATCGCCCCTACCCGGCCTGTGGTTTATCGTTGCTGCAGCAC
The DNA here is from genome assembly GCA_013399095.1 of Psophia crepitans. NCBI lineage: Eukaryota > Metazoa > Chordata > Aves > Gruiformes > Psophiidae > Psophia > Psophia crepitans. The sequence goes on along the minus strand of VWZZ01001807.1, from coordinate 766,214 downwards.
CGAGTATCTGAATATTGTGGCTGTTCCCAACCCCAATTCTGTTCTCTCAAAGGCAAGACCCATCAAACCGTGGGGATGCTGGTGAACCTCAGCTCTGAAGATGTCTTACTCATCCAGTACCAGCTGCAGAGGGAAAGGACCTATTTGGGACTGTATCTCTACGGTACGCAAACTCCATCCTGAAGAAACTTAAAGCTGTCATGGGGCACCAAAACACGCACCCAAAGTTACCAGCTACAACCACGCCGCCACTTGGGTTTGCCAACAGTTGGTGGTTTTCCTGTGACCGCTGCTCCAGGGGTCACAGGAGTATTTACAAATCCCATTAAAACCTAAATCGCTTGGCAGAGCAGAAAGGCCGAGTTAAAGACAAAAATCTGCTTACACCATAAATATTCAAAGAACAGGAAGCAAATACAATTCAGCATCGATATCATCGTAAAATCTCAATATTTTCAAGCAAACCGTGACTTTTCAGCACTTACCTCCTGGGGCGGAGCACGTGGCTTTGCAGTGCTGGCACAGGCAAAGCCGATCAGACGTACCCACAACCCCATAAAGCATTTTGGACCTTGATAAGGGCTCCCGTTGCCCTCCCAAGCTGCAAAGCAGTTGCTTAAGAGAGTTCAAAGGCACGTAGAGAAAACCGCCTCCGTACTCAGCCTCGGTCCCTCCGCAGGAGCATCAGCCTCTCCTGCAACCCCAGAGCTAACCGAGGAGAGGGTTAAAAAAGGGGATGCCCGAGGTTTTGTTCAGCTATATTCACCACGGGGGTGAGAGACCCTGGCAGACATCACCCCCGCAGCAAGCGGTGGTGGGAGAGAGGCACCAAGGGCAGGGACACGGCACGAAGGGCCGTGCCGAGGCCACCGGTCCGTATTTAACGCCTGGCAAATGCTTTTCCTTTTGCAGCCCGAAACCTGACGGTGAGCACAGCCCACCGGGAAGAGTTCGAGCGCCGCGCCAAGTCCCTGGGGCTGCGGGAAGAGGAGATCGTGTACGCGCCGTGGAAAGCGGTACGTGGCTGCTCGTGGGTGGGTGAGGGTCAGCAGAGCCGCCACAGCCCCCACCCCGGGCAGGGGTGCCAAGACCCTGAGTTGTAGCTCCAGCCACCAAACCGGGGTCTCAGGGAGAGGTTGTCAAGGTGGCAGAAATGATTTAGGGGCCTAAGCAGAGGCAGGCTTGCTTCAGCAGCGCCGGCGCTGTAAAACAGCACCCCTGCAGAGACGTGACTTCCAAAGCAAATACCCGCGCCCGAGTATCTCCAGTGGGAAGGCAACTGCCTGCCTCCCCCTGCTAGAGGGGAAATAGCTAAAACATGGGATTTTTGCCCAAAACTTCCTGATTTTGCCCCCCCGAGCAGAGGCCAGCCCCCCCCAGGAGCTGCAGCAACAGGCAGGAGGGGCTGGTGCCCTGGGGCGCTGCACGGCCCCGCTTCAGCCGAAGCGGCGATCATTTACACCCCTAAAAACCTCGGGTTGGTTTCAGATTGGGATTTGCTTTCCCAGCACCCCAAGGTGCTGCGGGATGAGCGGGTTCACAGCCTGGCTGGTGGGGGGGCTCAGGAGGATTGCACAGGCATCCTCCTCCCGCCCCGGCGCGGGAGTGCCCAGCACCGAGGCTCCTTCTGGGCTGGGGTCCAGCCCTGAGCCCCCAGCCCCAGGGGACAGCAGGGAAGAGGCAGAACCCTCCCCTCCCACAAAAACAGACTTTTTCCTTTAATTTGTCCATCGAAACGTTAACCAGACCCATCCTGCAGATGACCCAGTCCCCAAGCCAGCTTGATGGGGCTCCCTTTTGCAAAGCGGGCAGTGACAAAATCTCTTACCTTTTCCTGCCCCATCCTGTCCATCCATTCCCATCCTGGTTGTCTGCTTGTCCACAACAGGAGACTCTGAGCTTGCAGAGGTGCCCAAAACCCCTCTCTGAGCTGCCAAACTGGACATGACACAGCCCCTGACACCCCTCAGCCTCAGGGCACTTCTTTCAGAACTGTCCCCAGGGATATTCACGGAAACCGGGGACAGGGACACCGGCACAGGTTGAAACTCTCATGGTGGGGCAGGTCTCTCCCCACTAGGCAATGGGCAGCACCTAGGAGGCAGGGCCCAGCTCCCCCAAATTAACCACAGGAATCTGGATGACATTTAATTTTGGGGAAGATGGATGATGTTTAGAGAAAGGCAAGGTGAGCACCAGGACTGTTCGTCCTCTCAAGCTCCAGTGCAATTGCTGTTAGGTGAGAAGGGTTTTGTGCCCGGCCAAGAGACAGGGCACTGTGTTTGAGGAGTAAAATGAAACCAATTAAACAAATGCAGAATAGATTTTGGGGACCTTTGCCATCAGGTTGAAAGAGCTGGTGCGAGCAGAGCACCAGAGCAGACACTCACATACCCGTGGACCAGCCCAAGGCATGGCAGAGCCCAAACCACGTCCACTCTGAGTCCCTGGGTACCTCGAGGTTTTCACTTGTTTCTCAAGAAGTTTGAATCCCCTTTTCCTTCAGCGCACACTTATTGACACCCCCCCGTCTCAGCACAGCTTTGCTCCAGAAACCTGGTTTCCTCTTCGCAGCGCAAGCGTGGGAAATGGCGCCAGCAGCAGCTCAGCACCCGCGCAGGCAGTCTGCAGCGGGGATGCCCCTGCTTCTCTAGGCCCTCTCAGACTTAAAATAAATAAAAGAGAAAGAAAACTACTTCTTTCTCCAGTAAATTCTCTCCTGCTGGTGGACTGGCAGTTTTAACTTACCCTGTTGTTGCTGTTTTGGAAGGAGCTGTGTGAAGTGAAAGAAATGGAAAAAGGAAACAGCGCAGACACGGAGCCCACGGCTGCGGTCACAGCGTCACCTCCTCCAGGTCCCCACCAGCCTGGGGCCGCGGGTAACTCACGCCACCTTAGGCAATAAACATCTTGCTCAAACTGGGTGCGTTTGGTTGCCGGGGTGTCGGAGAACAGGGGTTCCGAAGGGATCAGAAGCGCGGCTTGCAAAAAGAAACTGAACCCCCAGTTCACCTGGTGTGTCCTTCAACTGGGGGCTGGGAAGAGTCACCCTTAGGCCGAGAGGGATACGACAACAAGGTGGAAGGTTTTTTCAGCCCTGATGGTCCGCTCAGCTTCTCACCAAGTTCTACTAATAAAAGCAGATGAAGCAGTAATAGAGGCTAACCAGAAGAGGGCAATCGTTAACTACTTTAAATGAGCGTGCCGAGCATTTGATGAGTAACTGGAATATGCAGAAGGCCAGAAACTTATCTTTAACTGTACAGACTGAGAGGAAGAGGGTGCTTAGCTGGAAGCCACCACCCAATTCTCTTGAAAGCAGCCCGACTGCCAGAAGTAGCCCAGCTGGGAGAGGTGTTCCTGCCCAAACCCTTTGGGCTGGGCGAGAGCTTCCCGGTAACGTTCATTCACGGCAAGGTTTGCACCACAGTATGACGACACTGAAAAATGAACCTCCTGTTGGGAAAGGGGGGGGTGGGTGTGCTAAGACAACCCTGGCTGGATATTTACTTCCCTGGAGAAAAAGGTCTTGTTTCCTCATTTCCCGAGAAGCTTGGCACCCCTGAGGGGAGACGGTCCAAGTGCCAAGATTCACGTTGCTCCCCGTGCCCCGGTACGCCCCTGCGCTCATCAGGCACCTCCCGCGTCCCCTATCACCCCCCCAGCCCGCAGGGAGGAAAGCGGGGTCACGCAGTGCCTGGGCGAGTGGGGGGAGCTTAAAGAGAGACGGCTTTTGCTGCTTGTCTGGAAAGTAATTGTCCCAGCTTTAACCTAGTAATTAAGCACTGAAAATATATCTGTCTTCCTTAAAAAGGAAGAAAAGGAGACAAGCCGGAGGGAAGGCAGGGAGGAAGAGCGCCCTGCTCCTCCCCAGGCCTCCAGGCACCGGTCACTGGGCAGCAGCTCGGTCTGAGCCCGATTCCTGCAGTGAGAAGGTGAAGTCCAGCCGATCCCATCCGGGTCTGGGGGCACAGGACCTGGCCAGGCCTTGCTTCAGACACAGCTTTATCAGCTCGTGGCACAAAGCGTAAGTCCCCACCCGGAGGGACGAGGGGGATGCTGCCAGCAGCCTCGGGCGCTGAGGTCCAGAGCACCTCCGTAAGCATCTCAGCTGACCGGAGCTGACACCGCTGGAAAGCAGTGGCTCAGATTACAAGGACCCAGACTTTACAAATAGATTTACAGCTCAAAAAAAAAAAAAAAACCCACCACCAAGCCTTGAATTACAATCAGAGACCTAAGGATCCAACAAACCCAGTCTGGCCCCTGCGGCGAGTTTTGTTAACCAAATGAGAGGCCCCTTGCACTGCCAGCTCTGGATCCTGAATGACCTTCGAGAACAGCTCCTGGCTGCCTTTTTATTTAAGAAAAAAAACTTGTACAAAGCCTTTCTTTTTAAAACCCTATAAGCCAGGTTTCTTCAAGGGACTGCAGTGTTTCCAGCTTTTCAGGAAAACCCCCTTCTCTGAAGATTAACGGATACTGCACAGATGAGCACAGTCCAGCAGCACTCAGAGACAGGGTAACAGTGCCTGAACGTCCCCAACTCATCAGCCTGGATCCCAGGTTTGCTGATTTTGCCCTTAAGAGTTCTGTTCTCCCAGGTCCTCCTAGGGAGAGTCACTCCCACAACAGCATCCTTGGGGAGGATCATCCCAGGAAGGGCCCGGCCACACACAGCACCACTAAACCCCACTGAGAGAGACGCAGACACGTGGCATCTCTTTGACAGACCTTTATTAGCAGACTGTTCCCTACATGAAGAATCCGAGTTAGATTTGCATCATAACAATTTGTGGTTACAGCTACAAAGATGGTTGTCATTTTGCATTGATTTTTGCATTCTGATATTCATATTCCCATCAGGCCACACTGGTAGGAAGGAGCCACTGCAGAATTTGACAGGTCTCAGGAAGGGGGGGGTGGAAAAAAATCACAGCACTAATCCAGATTGGTTAGATTTCCACGTGCTAACTACGGACAACGTTGGATAGTCAAGGCAGAGCCTCACCTGGAAGACTCTCTGTGAGCCACCAAAACGTGTCAGTAAGAGAAGCAGCTGCTGAGTGCTAGCAAATCCTCCTCCAGTTCCTCACGTGCTTCCCCACAGTGCCCGTCTGCACGTGAACAGCACCGGTTCAGCAGCAGGGTCTGCTGATCCAGCCCCAAAGCACAAGTGCAGCAGCTCGTGTCCGAGTGCAAGCTTCCTTCCATCTCTCCGGAAACTTGTATTTTCATTAGTCCCTGAGATTTCTCCCCTCCCCCCTTCACCTAGAAACTCCCCACGATCGCTCTCAATTAGCCGTTGTGACATCCAACATACACAGACCTTCTACTTCCCCACTTCAGCCATCTTTCAGCCAATTCCAAAATACGCGAGCCTCACAGCGTGCCCTCTCCCCTCCTCCCCAGGTACTGCTTCCTCACCAGCTCCCTTCTCTCCTATGGCTTCTTGCTACAGAATTTCTCTGGGCTGAGGTCCTCCAGCAACAACCCCGGGCGTGGGGAAAGGCAGCTCAAGCCCCAAGGAAAGGTACGCAAGCGACCTTAGCGGCCCTCCCCACGACTCAGCTGTGTGATGTGAGAGAACAAATAGAGAACTTTTTAAAACAGGAGAAATACAAGCACAGTAACAATATTTAAACAAGTCTATAAAAATAGTCTGACATAACTCTGTTCAAATAAATACAAAATAAATATGCTTTAAGCAGTAAAACAGTGGAATGCAACGCTGGTCCATTTTGCCCAAAATGAAAAGTTGGACGAGGATCTCCCAGGCCTCAGAAGCCAGATCCTATCAAATAACGTAGCCCATAACGCAGTCAGAGAAATTTTAAAGCCATCTCTTTCCCTTACCCTTATGAAAAGCACCCTTTGAAAGAAAAGCAAGCACGTCTTCAGGACTGAAAGCTCACCTCTCCCAGTGACACCAGCCCCCCTCGCTAACACCCCCTCTCACAGCAGACATACTCCTGGCTCGGGGACTCCATCCCGCTAATGCAAACCTGAACATCAATCTACAAAGAGGTCTAAAGAGATAGATAGCAGTGTAGGCACGGGGTTTGGAAAAGGTCCACCAGCTATCCTCGGCACCAGGCAGAATGGAATTCAGAGGTCCATGCAACGCTGCACAGGGGCTCTCATGTCGTGCTGGGAGCACATCTGCACAGGAGCTGTGAAATATTGGGGTTTTTTGTTCACTAAAGCCATGCATCGAGGTGCCAGTCCACCCAGGGCTCTCCTGCCTCCCCCTTTCCAAGCCCCTGCTGAGTATAACACAAGCCAATCCCGGCATGCAAAGGATACAGGCGTGCAGGCTCTAGTCTGCTGCTTCTGTTAGTAAGTGCATCTTGTTAGTGGACTTATGAGACACACTCAAACCTATAAAAAATAAATAATCCTAATTCTTCATCAGGCTGGCCTAAGTAACCTTCAGCCTGACTGGACAAACCACTGCCCACCAGCCCTCAAAACCAGTATAGTTTGAAGTTACATTTCATGTCAAGTCTTGGAAGCAGAACATGAATGTCTCCTACCCAAAGGAATATATGTAAACATAATAACAAGCCTGGTGTGGCAGCAGCTCCTACACAAGGTTTGTACAAATTTAAACAATGGGTAGGAAGTTCAACAACTGAATGGAAAAAGAAGCTCTCTGAATGGAAAAAGAAGCTCTTTCAGCAAGTCAGAAGGTGCTCATCTGCAGGCAAATAGCTCTGTACACACCACATGCTGACAGCAGAGCTGTTACCCAAATCTTTGCTACTCTACCATACTGCTGGGAACTGACCTCCGTAACTTGCGCCTTAAGATTCTCCCAGGAGTTCACCTCCTGGTCTCCCAAAAGGCCCAACAAAAAGGACCACGTGATGGTTTATGTGGAGCTCTGAGTAGCAAGATGGCAAAGGACACCAGACCCTCCCCTCTCCCTTACTGACTCACAAACTATCCGAGATTTCACAGCTTTGCTTAGTCAGCTTAGTGTCAACACATTCACAGAATGAGAGATGGCTATACGTCTTGGGATTGCACCCCAAGATTTCAGAGTTCAAAGTCCTCGGGATCTCCTGGTCACCGTGACTGCACACCCAGAGTCATCTTCAAGTTTTCATACACCACGTAGCTGATGCTTACGGCTGGAATCACCTTCATAAAGTTCGGCGCCAGACCCCGGTAAAGACCAAACGCTCCCTCCGTCTTCAGAATGTGTTTAAACAGTCCTCTCATCGTCACTTCGGGAGCACCCTCCACTGAAGCTGCAACAGGGAAAGCCACAATAAATAACACACCCTACATGGTGAAAACACCTTAAGGTTGTATCTGTCCCAAAGAGCAGCTCTGATTCATGTTCACAGAGCAAAGGTGCTTCATGGGAGACAGCGTCTAGCTTGTCAGCAAGCCAGAGCCGTGCTGCACATCGGGGCTGTTTTCCCAAACCACTCTGGAGATGCCCTTAGCCCAAAACTCTTGGTGTGAGCAAAACAGAACCTCTGTCCTGGAGGTGCTTGGCCCCAGATGCTAAGGACAGCACAAAGTCCACCATCCTCTTCCAGCATGGCAAATAGCCTGCTGCTCCGCTGCATGGGCCAGCCAGGGCTGTTGTTGCAATGTTTATGCTGGAGGACCTTTACCCTGCTCAGAGACCATGACAGGAGTTCCCACCATTCCCAGAAGTTCTTACCTTGGGCCTGCATACGTGTCCTCACGAGAGCCAGTGGGTAACTGGCAAGCTGTCCACAGGTACTGGAGATGGTGCCACAAGCCAGCAGGACAAAGACTCCAGGGTCGGCGCTGTTGACAGCATAGCGTTGTAACCAGGCGTTTTTTAGTGTCTGGAAGGAACAAGCCCGATGTTAGCAGTGAAGAGGCAATCAAGAGAATAACACGTTACACAGAAGATCTAGCGTAAAGGCCCAGAGGGCTTTTGACCAGGCCTCTCAAATCTTTCTGAGCTACTGCAGTGCCTGGGGGAAAACAACACCTTCTTAAATTTTCAGCTGTAATTTTCTCATTTAGAAAGAAAAAAAAGTGGCATGATGTCGACTAGGAAAGGAGAATTGTACGGAATTATTTTTTAGGCCGTTTTGGCTAAAAAGCCATTTGTGCCCCTTAAGGATGGTCAGGAAAGCTTTGAAAAATTACTGAAACTCCTGGAATAACTGACAGGTCTGACAGTGATAAAGCTACACAAGCAGCACAGCCCTACAAAAGGTTAAAGGCTTCATACCTCATAGACTGCCAGGTCGATACCAGCATACGGAATGATTCCCAGCATGTTGGGGATGTAGCCTTTGTAGAAGGCAGCCATTCCTTCCTTCGAAAGGATGTTTTTGGCACAATCCAACATGCCTGAATATTGTCCTGTCTTCCTCAGAGCCATCCGTGTTTTCAGAACCTAGAAGACAAGAATACATACCATGAAGGCCTACAGGAGTCAACAGCAGAAAAATGTATAGACAGTATCATTCTCAAGACTGTGATGATCAGGACAACAGCAAGCATCACGCGAGCAGTATTATCTAGTACCATCTCTGAGAACTCATTAATTAAGCTATCACAGAGGCAGTGTTGTACCCACACCTTCCCACCTCAGCACCCTGCCATGGCCCTTCTCGGCCCACCAGCCACCCGCCTCACCTCCATCGGGTAGATGCTGCTCTGTGCAATGGCCCCAGCCAGAGAACCAGCTAAAAGCCGCTCGTGAATCCTCAGCATTTCTTGGTCAGTACCGATGAACCGCTTGATCTGCAGAAGACAAAACAGACACTGAGGCTCGCTGACTTCTCAGCCATCTTTACTTTCAGCTTCTTTTCTTTCCTGCAAACCCTCCTGCAGCCAGACTTGTCTGTGCCCTTCTACTCACCTGCTCATAGGCCATGAACTTAATGGCAGATTCCGGTGCAATCTTCAACACATTGATGCCGTTCCCTCGCCACAGTGACCTTGGTCCACCTTCCCGGATCATTTGAGTAAAACCGCCAACGATGCACATGTTGTTACTGCGGGAGGCATGAACCTGGGAGAGAGAGAGAACACGAGCCTGGATTAGTTCCAGTCCTGATTACGACAGTGCTACGTTTTTCTGTAATCCAGGGACAAAAGGGCGCTTTTCTATTTACCCGGAGATTTGCCAAGGCTTTAATCCCTTCCAGCTAACTTCTACAACAGGAAAGCAAGCTTCTTTTCTATTTTGCAAAGTCTGATGTTAACTAATGAATCTAATCGATATCTCCCTCTGGAATGGGAGGAAAGGTGAAACAGGCAACTCCTATACCCAGCATAGGATCAGCTACCCAGGGTAAACTTCTCTGCTGGCTCAAGAGCAGGTACAGTGACAGAGCAGGCTGAAATCAAGTTTTGGTAACTCCTAATGCTACTAATACAATACCGAGTACCAGCTCTGCCAGCTGACCACCACAACCACTTCAACTCTCACAGCCTCTCATGGGAACACAGGACTTGAAGCTGTTTCACCAAAACCCAAGTTTTCCAGTGCTCTAAACCCCAAGGCTCTCTCATTATTGACAGTTTTCACATGTCTACCTCCCAAAACTTTCTCTATACTTTTTCTAGTCAATAAAGAATAATATTTCAACATGACTTTGATCATACAAATAATCCAAAAAGCTTTCAAAAATGCCAATATGAGAGCATTGATATTGACCCTGACCAGCGTGCTGTGCCATGTTGATGCACACTATCATCTCCAAGACATCGCTTTGCAAGAATATTAAAGGAATCTGCTTGGATATTCAAACAAACTGGAATTGCTCCATCATACCTGCATGAGCACTTTCAAGCGGTCCAAGGGAGCTGTACAGGTTCTGGACACAGCACCTGCACCTCCACCTGCAACCAGATGTCTCCACCACATCCCCGTCTGCCTCTCTTCCACTGTGAACTCATCAGGGACGGTCAAATTCTCTCCTACATCAAAGATCTGCAAAAAGTATAAGGTGTTGAGAAACATTTCATCAGCTAGTGATCTTGCCAAAGTTTTATTGCTCTTTATCAGTGCTAAGTGTTGAAGTACCAGATACGCTTATTCCAACTCAGCAGCTTATCTATAGCCATTAAGAGCCGCGCCTGGCCACAGGAACTGCCACTGCCACAGCACGTCACAAGGGGAACCATCACATTTAGAGATTCCTGTCCAAGGAGCTGGCAACTGCTGAACATTTGTCTGCGTTAAAATACTGTGGATCGTAGTGAGGAACAAAACCACCAACTGTGGGCAGCTGCATGGCAAAAAAGCTGGACTTCTCTGGAACCTTCCAAGCTCACAGCCAGTTTAATCTCGTTACATGCTATTTACACACACCAAAATGTCTCCAGGAAGGACGGCTGCCTGTCAGAGCAGTTTCTAGTCTCAACAGGTCCTGAACCAGCCGGGGCTGGCCACTGGTATGAGGTCTCAGAGGTGGAAGCCAAGCAAACACCCTCATCTTCTTGCAGTTGTTATCACCTGGCCAGAGGCTTCAGAAGCCGTGCCAGTGATAGCTGGCAAGATAACGGGACAGGACAGGAAGCGATTGGGCTTCTAGTGCTGCAAGGCAGCTACTGAACCATGAAGAGAAAGATAGAGACTGCAGATAGCAGCTCCTGGGGGTTAGGACTCTGAGAAGCTAGGGAAAGACCGAGACCTGTTGCGGAGCAACTGTTTCTCACCGTGGAGTGCTTCCAGTACAGGATGATTTCAGGAATGTTCTCCACTGGGTGCAGCAGGTGATAGTCTCGCCACTCGTTCCAATCAATTGTCATCGTCCCATTTTTATCCATGCTAAAAAGATTTACCATTAGATGAGTACAGACTCCCACTGGGTGACAAATTCCTCCTCCCCTTCCCTTTGATTAGTCAGGCCTACATCAAAAAGCTTTGCAAAGCAACTACTAAAAGGCTCTAAAGAGACACAAGACAAAGCTAGGGAACCTTCTATTCACCAAACGCTGCAGAGAGGTAGAAGTGGGCTCCCTTTTCCTCCCCTCTCTCTCCATTTTAACTGACCCACAGAAGTAGTTGCACCCCCTCCTATCAAACTTAGGCCAACATAACTGACACTGAAGGGAAAATAATACTTACTAGGTGACAGGACCCCAGAAGTGTCCCGTCCTTATTCTGACACACAGGCAAACAGACAGAGGGAAGGTAGCAGAGGAAAGAAAGAGGAAAAAACAGCACAAATAAGTGGTTGTTAACATGTTAGTGCCACATGCATAAAGCACTCAGCATTTCCGAAGAGCAAGTGCACAGTCCCTCTCCAAAGCAGCAAGCTCCAGGCAGCAGGACAAGCAGACAGGGATGCAAATCAGCTCAGGTGCAAGCACTTCCCCACAACAGGTCAGCAAGGTAAGAGATTCTGACAGTAACTCTCCATAAGGCATCATGATGGTGTAAGGAAAAAAAAAACAAAGAACAGTAATAGGCAAAAAGGGAGGAGCTGAAGCCTCTGGACAGTGTGTACAGGGTAGAAAGAGCAGAGGGGTTCCATGTCCCTACACTTCCTTCTAAGCCCCTCAACAGTAAAGCAGAGCCACCAGCTGAATCCTCACCTCTTCAGTATCTTCTCAGCCTGCTGTTCAGAGATCTTGACTCCCAGGTCACGAAGAGACTGTACAATCTCCTGGGCATCAATCCGGCCTGCAAAGATAAGCCAGTGAGCTCAAGCACACCTATTACAAGCTAACACATGCAGTAGTCTATTTGTGAACATCAGAGAGGTGCTTACCATCATTCTTCTTATCCAAACTCTTGAAGACCAGCCTGAGCTTCTTTTCATGGTCTTGGAGATAGTGAACAAATTCCTCAAAATCCAGCTGCCCATCCAGGTCCTTGTCTCCTGCCTTCACAATTTTCTGTTCAGAAAACAATCAAAACCCGTCAGTTCCTTTGTTCATGCAGACAGGTCTGCCCCTTCTTCTACCGTATATAATTTCTTACAGGACTTTGACTTTTCCCTCCAGAACATAGCTGACAGAATTAAGATAATTCCTCAAAGAAATTTGAGCAAAGCAGTAGTGTAGAAAAGTCACCTGATCCCAGGCAACTGTCTCTCCAGTTAGTTACGCAGATGAAATGCCTCCTGCTTTTATCAGGGATATTGTGCTACTATCATGTGTCTAATCTCAGTCCTGTACCTTGATTAACACCTTACACAGCCCTCATTGAGGTTCTTAAACTAAGTGTGAGGCAACAGATTTGCATAAAAAAACTAATCACAAAACTTCAGGTAATAAAAAAGCCTGAACAGGAGAAGGAATTTCATGCCTACTATGATCCTTATAGAAGTAAGCTCCCTCTGGCAATAACTAACTCCAACCAGAAAAAGCCTGTCCAGCTCTAGTGGACACAGCCAAAGATAAAAATCCCTGTGAACTGGTTTAGGCATCCTGGAGCTATGTGCTTTAATTATGCAAGTTTCCATGAGATGCATATAGAACAAGAAAAGGTTCTTAGTAGGACAAAGCTCAAATCAAGATCAGACTCTGTGCCAGACATCTAGGACAAGGTAAATGACTAATTAACTCACTCCAGCATGGGGCAATAGCAGATGGACCGTGCTATCTAAGTGCACGTGGGTACTTGTTGACAGGAGAGGTGATCTCTGGACTACAAGAATGTGGCTCAGGGAGTTCCTATTCCTCTTCTTGTTCAGTCACTTGCCTTTGACAGCCTGTAAGTCTTTTACAACATCAGTGAGCAACACTAAATGAGGTGTGATTCAGTCCACAGCATCACCTCAATTTTTGGTTTAATTCTTGTAACGTTTATGTGAATGGCAGGTGGGCTGTTAAGGCAGCTCCGAGCCGAGATCAAACACTAGGCTAACCCTCCATTCACCAATACTTTGTCCAGTATTTCGGCTTCAAAGGTAATAGGCAAACCCAAGCTTACTGTGATACTTCGTCAGCCTATGAGCACCAGTCCCCTTTGTAAGCCTTAAGTCTTTTTTCAATGCCATTTTAAGCGACTTCAATATTAAATACTTCACTATTAAAATTCTCTCTCTCGCCCCACCACATCCTGTCACTGTAGCCCTAATGCCATGAGGATTATTCCTAATAGTTTTATGAACCTTAAATAAGACAGTGCTGTCCCAGCTGCCCTGACCTTTGAGGAGCGCCCAGTATTCTTAACCTGCAATTAATCATATGACTGTTGTAAAGTTCAGATATGACCCCACGTTCAACTTGCAGGCTAAAGATAGACCAACACCCCTCGCATGTCAGCAGATCAGCCTTGAACAGCTGAATCAGGGCTTCCCTCCGACTGGCAACCCCCAACCAGTTGGCAGGCATGAATAATTCGGAGACACTGTAAGAGAGAGGTGACCGTGCAAACTGCTCCCGTTCTCTCAGCACGCCCCTAACAACCGCAGGGATGTGCGATGAGTGATCAGAAACCACAGCTAATAAAAGCTGCCTTGCTCTGCTCGCCTTCCTCCTCCGAGATCGCAAAGCAAAAATGCTGCAAGCCTGTCGAACAGTAACCTGCAACACGTGTGAAGGGTGAGAAGAAAGCCACGCTCCCAGCATCTTCTCCAGAGATACGAACAAGTGCCTGCCTGCAGCTCTTCACCTTTAACAACCTCCGTTGACAGAACCGCTCATTAACAGCCATGCTGGCTGCAGACGTTTCTATGGCCACCGGTGTAACAGCGCTGCGCCTGCGGCACGCTTTGGGACCCCATGCGTCTTGAAGCCTGCTACAGCACAAAGCTATAAAAAGCCCACCCGGCTTTGCTGTTCAATAACCAGCTGTCTGGGCTCCTGGCAGCCCAGTCATGAAAAATCACAGCAGCAGCAGCAAGCTGGATGCAAGGGCTGTGATACAGAGCGCTCGGCAGATTCAGTGCACCTCCTTTCTGCCGCAAACTCTTGCACAAGCTCCCCAGCTCAGCCCACTCACTGCTGCTGAGCCGCTCTCGGGCTCACAGCGCAACCCTGCTCACCTTCACCAGGGCGAGACCTGCATCGGCTGGAGCTGACATCAGATTACACAACTCCCGTCAGAAGGGGGGCAGGCGGAAGGGTGTTAGAGGAAGGAAAAGGAAAAGGACGCAGAGTGTTGTATTTGAGCAGATGAGTTAGAGCGGAGGAATCCGTAGTTTGGAGAACCCCTTTTTCTACTTAACTTTTAGCAAATCGGCTGGTTAAAACAGTCTTAGAGGCACTGAGATCTCATCAGACTCAAGCCAAAAGAATCAAAAAGAAGAAAGTCCGCTCTACGCTGCTTCAGCTATCCCTGCCAAGGGGCAAGAGCAACGTGTCCGTGCTGTCCCCAGTTATCACAACACGGCAGTCGTGAACTTGTCCCCCTCCAACCAGTCACTCGGGGTGTCAGAGACCACCCCTCGGTGGCTCGCTCCCTCCTGTTCCTCCCTCGGGGCCATACCTGCTTCCACTGGCGGTAGGTGGAGAACTCCTGGGAAGGGATGAAGAGGCTGAGTCGGAAGATCGATTTGAGTTCAGCCGGTAGCCCCTTCGACTCAAAGTATTCAAACTCCGTCTGTGACTCCCCGAACACCGGCACATATAGGCAGAGGCAGAGCATCTTTCTGAGCCGGAGACTCAGCCGCCCTGCTCAGACCGACTGGGAAAGGAAGTAAAACTGAATGATTCCCCTGAGCTAATTCCAGTAGTAGTGGAAAGGAAATGCCAGCAAGTCTCATGACACATGCCTATGAGCAAAGCCGGCTCTGGTGGGATTGGCTGTGCAAGCCCTGCCCTTCTACTTAAAAGGGAAGCCGTAGCTGCATGGTCCCACCCAGCTGCCAGGAGAACAGATCCGGAGGAGGCATGTGAGCTGCCTCCCATTGCTCAACACCAGGCTCCCATTAAGCCCAGAGACCTTACATCACGCTCACCGCAAGTTAACTCTTACTGGGCGTCTCTTTTAACCCAAGAGGCTTTGGCCAACATCCGAGATGCTCACTTTCTGTCCCTTACATCCGATCGGTCCTTTCTGATCCTGTGCTCACCACTCCAGGGATTTACACAAGCAGCACAGTAGGGACCAGCCTTGATAGCAACCTCTGCCACCATACAACACAGGACTCTCACTGTCCTTCTCTTCCCAAAATTCTTCCTCTAAAAACACAGCAAAGAGCAAGATGCCACCCACTTACTGCTTTTGGAATATCCATCTTAAACAAAAGCCTCGAAATTCCACTTTTAGAAGGTACCTGGCCATGCCAGAGTTGATTGGCTTTCGTTGAAATCCTCCCAAAAACCCTCGGGCCAGCTAGGAGCTGGCACCCTGCACACCACACCTCCTCTGCAGCAGTCAGGAGTCACTAATACATCCAGCAATAAAACCTGCGGAGAAGGTTTGCCATTGTGCCGGCTACCCAGAAAACCACCAAAATCAAGGGCAGGCTTCAAAACAGACTCAGCTGCTTCAAAGCCTCCTAGCTAAGCACCCACACAGCAATTACAACAACTTACTACTTTTTCCTCCCCTCCCAACTACAATTAACCACTGCAGTCGGACATGTGCTATAATGAGAAGTGGCCCGGGCAGAAGGACATTTTCCAGTTCCTACCACTTACAGTTTAACTGCTTTGTAAGCGAGTTCCTGAGCTTTCATCAGGAGCACGGCAGGCTGAAGAGGGAGTGTGGCACATGCATCATTTAATGCAGGTATAATTACAGGCTTCTGAGCATTTAGTGGAGTTTGATGTATGGGATAACACCTAGCTCTACAGCGAGAGTACCAAAGCAGCGCAGCAGGTAGCAATGCCCCTCAGTACAGAATTACTGATTGCTAACAGATATTTTAAAAGAGTTATAATCTTGATAGTCATCAAAGAGAAGCTGTCATACACAGATGATGCAAAAACCCATAGCCGATAACCAGAACACTACAATCCTGCTGCACCTGAGCTAACGCGGCAAGTTTGCTAAACTGGCCTAAGCCAGCGCAGCTAACAGCTTTCCCCACCGCTGCGGACACAGCAACATTTTCTTGTGTTTGCTCTGTTTAAACAGACTGCCTGGCCAGGGCGAAGTCCAATAAGCACTCCCCTCCTGAGGTCCTGATGCACAAGGGCCTTCCCTTCTTTACCGTGGTATTTTGTTCTTCAGATTTAAACAAAGGCCAAGGTCTGTAATAAGATATTTGCAGAGCTGCATGTCAATCGTGAATATATAATCTGGGGCTTTATTTCAAGGATTTTTTTTAAATAAAAAAAAAAGCTTAATGGATCACAACTCACAGCAATTTGGTACCCTTGAGAATCATGACCTACAACGGTTTCCTACACCCTTCCCGTCACCTCACCTACCACGGCACTACTGCCACGTTACCTAACCAGGCTTAACCTACTCCCTGCTGACGTCTCTCTGCACGAAAACAGGATCTTCTCAGGGGCTCCAGATCCTCTTAAAGATCAGCTGCAGCAGCTCACTACATGCACACCAGCAGCACACCCCAACCTTCCCACTGAGCAGAGTCTCACTGCAAGCAGCACTCTAATGCTACACACCACCGGCCAAAAGCCAACGCTTCCAGCAGCCTGACCAAGGCAAGATGTTTCCCTCAGCTCCAGGTACTAAGTGAATAAATGCAAACTGGATTTGCCCCACCAAGCCTTAAGATCCCCCATAGTCCTTCCCACGAGTTGCCAAGCATCACTATTATAGCTGCTTGGCAGCTCAGTTGCTATGCCAACATGATGCAGATTTCCCTAATAAACTCTCTCTAGAGTTGGCAGCCAGAGACAAAAGGCAAAATCTGCACATTTTAGGGAAAAGCGCCCTACTACCTACGTCAGAGGAAAGGAGAAAGGTAATGAGGGTAAGAAAGCTGATTTTGAGCAGGGTATTAATTACAGGACAGCGAGCTAAGAAGGAGAGACAGATTACAAATGAAGTTTATACCAGCAATTCTGGTTATAATGACAAAAGAAAACTTAAGTAGGCATTAACAAGTTTTTAGATTTCACCCAAAAGAACCCTTGTAAACCTGGAAGTACTCCAAAGCAAGATAGCTCTCCAAAGCTGCAGGCACACAACCAGTGTGGGGCCAGCACCCAAGCCTCAGCACACCCAGCTGGTCCCTGCCCCAGGGCTTCAGACACGAGGGACGGACAGTACATCCCTCATTAGCACTGGCTATTCTTCATTAAGGCAAGGACAGGGCACAGAGCTCCAAATAGTGTCAGTCCTTTCAAGTCACTCCGCCCTGGTATTTCTTCTGCCTGCCAACGCTCACTGCTGCGAGTGACGCCAGAGCTGGACCTACACATTTTTGGTCGCTGTGAAGCCAGCCTAGCTAATACCCTCCTGCGCTAAGGCGAGCACTAGATAGGTCCATCTTCCTCCTACAGACAGCTCGCTTTTCTTGCCATCAAGGAAGCTGCAAACTCATTCTCCATTTATAGGATTTGGGTCTTATTTAAACACTTCAGGAGTTACCAGTTTCAACACCCTGCCATTCCAACGCTAACCTTTCCAAGTCATTTGTACTCTTCCATGCATCTGCTTCATCACTGGTTTACTACATCAGCTCCAGAAGGTACCTCCCAAAGGATGGGAAGATGCAGCCATACAAGGAGCAGGAAAGTACGCTGTTTAATTTTGAATTTACTTTACTAAAAAAAGTCTCTAAAAATATCAAGTGCCAGGGAGCGCCACAGCCACATAACTAACATCCTCCTTCACAGGCGTAACAGCTTTCCGGGCGAGTACGCCGCGGGGCAGAGACGACACCACTATTGCTCGAAGTTTTCACTGGGTCCTGCTGACTTGGGATTATTTAATTTCTGGAAACTAGCTTATAATTAATTGTACAGTACAGAAAGTCCTCACAAAGCACAAACAAAGAGCGTAAAGTGTATGAAGGAAAGGAGTTAATCATTTAAGAGACCCCAGCAGAGTAAAGAGCAGCAGCCAGCCAAGGCCGCACAAGGGGAAGGAGAGAGACCGGGGAAGGCAGGCAACGCTCCATGGTATCTGACATAAAGGTAACCAGGAGAGGTGACCTGTTCCACTGACAACACACAGATCCAAAGTTACAAGTCCAGATGGTGACGTCAGGGGCAGATCATACCTCTCTCCTGCATACACACACCCAGGGGCCAACGCATCACACTTCCAACCAGCATCTTCTCCCACATTTGTAGAAACAGCCTCGTGTGGAAATTGTTATTTTCAAGCAAGGATCTGAGCAGAAACAGACCAACCAGAACGTGAAGATTGATGAGCCATGGCTAGGAAGCACCTCAGGTCAAATTTACCCGTAGATGTGAATTCCTTACAGTAACCCAGGTATCAGGCATGATATTTTGAATGTTTTTAGCAGTTCCGTAGATAGAGGTGTTTTTACAAGACGAAGCGGCATACCAGTCAAGAGACTTCTCCCAAGGTCACAGACATTCAGTGGCAGAGAACAAAAGCCGTGTCCCCCCCACATTTTCTGTAAACACCAAATAATACTCTTTGCTCACAGTGGTTTATAATCTATCCCTAAGGCTGTACTAGACATTTTGCAACACTTCTCCTTCAGACAGTTAATTAGAGCACAGATATCTGATCAACCACAAACAAGTCATTGCAGCTTAACAAGTTACTGTCCATCAGCTGAGCCGCGATGGCTGGATGCAGCATTAGCCGTCCCGAACTGCAAGGTAAAACATATCTCCATAATCCTCAACAGAAGAGCTTTACACTGCGTTTTACTTTACAATCAGGGCAGGCTAAAATTACACAGTCACAGCCTCCCAGCAGATGGGCAGTTACTTCCTAAGCTGTAATAACTCCATTTTACAACATCCTTATCCTCTAGGTATTTCTCCATTAGCCAGTTTTAGGGTTCCTACAGAGCCGAGGTTCCCAGGGTCACACAGGAAAGAGGAGATGGGTATCAGCTCTCAGAGGCAGCTTCATTTGCAGGTGCGAACAGATGGACTCTCCCTGACTGAGGGACCATTGTTCCCTGGAAGACACCAGAGATTTTCAGCCCTATCCTTTAAAGGTTTTCTTCACAACCTCCTTCAGTTCTGAGCCTCTGTCCTTCTTCAACTTCTGTGTACAGAAGTCCTCCTCTTTTTCAAATGCACACCCTCCTCTCTTTGCAGAGGATGCAGAGTGCCAACTGCTAACGATAGGGATGAAGGTAAAAGTCCCTGCAGATTTTTCAATCTGATTCAAGCAGGGAGTGGCTTCTGCTCCCCAGAATGCGAAATGCCACCCTGCCCATTTCCATTCAAAGCGGCAGCAGAAAGGAAATTCATCCCCTCTGCGACCTGAACCTGTTTGTCCCCCATTTTAGAGAGAAAGCTTACAACAACCGTGCCTGATTCCCGGTCAACCAAGCCGGATCCTGCAAGTCACGCACCCCGACCCCTGCTGCAGCCCTTCAGTATTATCCCACGCTCCCACCACTCACAGGGGCTGTGCCCGACTCATTCTCCCCTAATCGCAGGTCACACCCTTGCTCTTAAACCACACGTAGTCAGAGCTGGCTGCACCATCCTCAGGAGAGACGGACAGCATTCCCTCCCCATCGAAAATAAACCAGAATTGGAGTCAGCCAGCACCGACTAGGAACCCAGGCACTAAACTAAGCAGCTTTTGTTCGCCTCCCCCCAGACAAAGCCTCACCGATTATTCTCCACCAATTGTGCGCACCCACCACCTCCCCGCTCTCCCACCCCCCCGGGAAGTTCCCATCCTCACGCAGGTTTTAGTCTCTCCCTTATGCCACCCGCTCCCCGGGGACAGGCTTTCCTCTCCTCCGGGCTGTGCCATTCAAATAATACAGCCGGTTACTCATTTGCTCAAAACACGCTAGCTTTTCCAGAGGCTTGCCAAATCACCAGAGACTGACTCCGAAACATTTTAGGATCTATTTGATCCTTTGCCGGTCTCCAGTGCAGGGGTGGGACTCACCACTAACCTGCATTATCATTCCCTGCCCTCTCAGTCATGCTTTTTCCAAGTTGCCCAGGAACCTTCGAGACCCCCGTATTCCCCCTCGCCCCTAAACAGCATTTTTCCCCCCTTTGAACACTCTGTCCGAAAGGTTAGATCACCTCCTCTATTCACAGCCATTCCCCTGGTCCCCCCACATTTCCCTTCTAGCAAGCAGATGCGTTGGACGCCGCTCCCTTCTCCTGTCCCTCTTCCCCCTCCCCAAACACACACACACCCCCCCAGCTACTGTCACATTCCACCTACAACACCCCTACTCACAGCAGACCCCACACTCGGCTTTCGTGTTCGCCAGCCCCTCGTCAGGCCCCTGGATGTTCCGTTACCTTTGGAAAATGCTCTGCGGGTCCAACCACCAGTAGGATAGTTGGTCTCCTTTCAGTGGGATCAGTCCCTCTGTCCTGTGGCTTCCCCAACATCTTTGGCCCTTTCTCCCCGGGGCCTGGAAGTGGGGTGGTGTTTCTGGCCTCATCCTCTTTTTCATCTGCAGGACCTTGGCATACGGCCCTGGGAAGGAAGCTAGACAGAAAATGCCAAAGGGTCTGCAGCATCGCTGCTCCAGCGAGCGTCCCAGGCAGGGAAACCCTGCGCCCTCAGGAGCTGCCGGCTGCCAAGGATGATGTGACTGCACTACCAAGCACCCCCAAGATGGGAATCAGCACGGCAGCCAGCGGGAGGTTCAACCCAGCAACTCCACGGGCTCAGATTCTTTACAGACCGCTCCTGCGGACGCTTCCTGCCTTTTGAAATTGCTGCTACTGCAGTCGTGCCTGGCCTGACAAGCAGCTCATTGTACCAGAGCCTCAGAAATCTGATGGCAACAGACAAAGCACAAGACCCCTGGCACGGAGAAGCCGAGACGCTGAGCTTTGGAGACTGCTTGGATAGAGAAGCCGAGACGCTGCGCTTAAGAGGAAAGCTAAAAATGAACCTCTCCGAGAGAAGCTTCTCAGAGCTGCCAATTAACCCGCGAGTCCCGGCTCATCCTAACGGCACATCAGACGAGCAGCGAGGCTGAACACCCAGGCTGCGTCCCCACTGCAGCAGTGCCCAGCCAATCCTCGCTCCCAACACTGCGGTGCTCCGGAGCAAGGCAGCGCGCGCAGCCGGGCGGGAGCGCGCCCTCGGCGCAGGAGGCACCCCGCAGAGGAGCGCGCCTGCCAGATCCATCGGGCAGGTACGGGCAGGGAGGGCAAGCAGGACAGCTGTCCAGAGCACAGAAGCCAGGGCCCAGAGGCAATTCGGCCGCACAGGATCGTCCGAGGCGTGTATGTACCCGCTCCTGGGGCTCGGCAGCTTGGGCTGCCGCTCTTTGTTAGAGCGGCAGATGGTTCTCCGGAGAGAAGCCGGCTTTTCCCAGCCATGGCTGAATTAACCTCTATCTGCACCCTCTCTCCCTGGTCTATTATAGTCTCATCCGTCATTTGGTGCTGCATTGTGCTTCTGCCATTTGGCTTTCAGCGCAACACAGCGACACGCTTGCACAGCAGTTACAGCTATTCATCTACGCAAGGTCTAATACGCTGTGGTTAAACTATCGCCGATCAGTCAGACAGGCTGCAGGAGCCTTTAACCGTACAGTCAAGGGTAGGGTTACCCGGAGCAGGACTACAAGTATATACCAATATATAAGCACAGAACACCTGACATCCCCGGAATTTCCCCGAGAAACGCTGTGTTTCCCTCTGCTGCCACAGCAGCAGTCGCTCAGAGTCCCGGCTGTAAGGCTGGGACTATCCGCCTCCTGACCAGGGCACCCCCAGAGCAGTGAACCCACCCCGGTGGAACCCAGCAGCGCACATCTGGCAGGCACAACCGCACAGCTGGAGACAGTAAGGGCTCATTTTTCCATCAAAGTACCAACAACTTCCTTCATAGCCCTAGATTCTTGCCTTTTGCGTCCACAGAGGGCAGTGCATGCCTCACTTTCCAAGTATTATGACTTTTTCATGAGCGCGCAATTTGGTTCTTTTAATGTGCAGGATAACTTAAGTACAGACCACAGCTTCCATCAGCCAAGCCCCCCCCCCACAGTAGCGCAGTGAGCAGAGGATCTCTGTTTTCAGCTTGCAACTTTTAAGAGTGACAGTCTGTAGGAAACTTTTGGTTTACAGATATTAGATATGAAAATACCATCCAAAACCTGGAAGGACTGCAAGCTTTAAGTAGCCAATTTGCAAATAAATTTGAGAGGAGGAATACTAAACATCACACTTGGGAACCTGGTGATGTTGAATTCCCTTAACCAACCTGAGTAATGGAAAAAGTGAGAGACTAGTACGTAGAAGACATCACTGTAAAAAAAGAATTCTTCTGCAAATATACTTCAGAATTACTTAAGAAGAAAAAAATGCTGTTGTATCATACTGTCTAATACAGTACTCAAAGTTTTTTACCTTAAAACTTGATAGATACAAAAAAAGTAACAAAACAGAAAAAACTGACAAAGTTGAGAAGTGTCACCAGTGGAGTGCGGGTGCGGGGAAAGCCCTGTCCCTCTCCGAGGGACGGCACGGGCCAGGTCTAGCTGGGACGTACGCAGAAGCCCAGGCACAGGCAGGAGAGCGAGGAATTTTTGCCATGCCTCGATTACTTTGAGCTGCTGCCAGTCATCACAACTACAAGCACAGAAGTTAAACTACTTCCTAAGCTGCAGTGAATCAGATCCATTAAGACGACATCTGAAAGTTTCTAACGCTCTCAAGCCAGAGGAAGAACAAAGCAGATTTCCTGAACCGGGCACAGTTCTTCAAAATCAGCTTCTATCAGCTTAAGGCTGTCGTTTCACAAGCAGCAGCGAACTGATCTGAAGCTCACTGCTGCTAAAAGAGGTCGTCTCACACATCCACATCAGCTCTGCGCTTACCTTGTTCCTGTGCCAACAACCTCATTAACCCAGCTAGAAATTACCAAGCTTTCTGCTGGGGTAACCAGTTGAGGCTACTCACGGACGGGGTCCAAAAAAGCGTGACCGCCTGCGGAAAGGGCATTAGAGCAGCGACAGCGGGTGGGCTGGCACCAACCTTACAGGGCTACGGGCCACGGGCCACGATACAGGAGGCAAAGCACCTGAGTAGGACTTTGGATTTGTCCTCAAAGGTCACTTAAAGCTGGGCT
This sequence comes from Psophia crepitans, assembly GCA_013399095.1. Classification (NCBI taxonomy): domain Eukaryota; kingdom Metazoa; phylum Chordata; class Aves; order Gruiformes; family Psophiidae; genus Psophia; species Psophia crepitans. The sequence goes on along the minus strand of VWZZ01001807.1, from coordinate 743,164 downwards.
GCTACTCACAAGGACCCGTTAAACCAGCTGATGTTACCCGACATGATTTTTTCAGTGGTGCGTGCACAGCAGGGACCCCATCTTCCTCTGTTCACCCAGAGATTGCATAGCAAAGTAATAATTTGTGCAAGAAATTACATGCCTGGGGTGCAATTAAAGCAGAAAGCAATGCTTCCTTGGCCTTTGTCCTCACTAAAGGAAACCTCAGAGGAATTCTGCCACCGCACAGCTCCTTGAGAACAGACAGACTTTTCTAATCATATTTAAGAAAAAAAAAAAAAAAAAAAAAAAAAAGCATTTCTTTTACCAAGTGGGGAATTTTATTAGGTCAGAATAATAAACCTAGTAACGGCAAGATGATTATAGCTAGAGGCAAAACTGCTCTCCTACAGGGAGTTTGTAGGAAAGTATTACCCTACCAACACCACCACAAAGCCAATCACTCACACGTAAGAAAAGACACAATAAATACCCTGAGTCCAGCCTGAACAGTAACACACAAGGGAACAGATGAGGAACAAAAATTCACTTTTTCTAGAAATCACAAGCGAACACCTAGGCGAAACAGCTTTCCCAACCGAGGCTTTGTTAGGAGACAGCCCTCCAATTCCAGCTGTTTCCATGAAGCAAGCCCAGGATTTTGAAGGCAGAAGAGCGCCAGGACTGATTTGAAAGCTGGTTCTCGGCCAGCACTGGGGACAGAAGGCGCCTGTGGCAGCCAGCCTTAGCGTCCTACACCACCAAAATGGATAGTCATTAAATAGCCAGAGGAGAAGCCAGTAAAGTCGTGTAATCCAGCCAAACGGAGACAAAGGAGAAAGAGCAAGAGTGTGATGTGTTTTGCTTAATTAAAACAATATTTTTCCTCAGTACTGCAAGCTGTCAGAGGGAGTTCTGTTTTAAGCCACAAACCCAAGGTATCTTGTCTCCTCTGCAGCCACATCGTGAGGGCAACATCTTTGTACCTGCTAAGTCTGAAACTCCAGGTTTCAGACAGACACTTGCCCTTCCAGCCTGGCAGTACTGGGCAGAAATTCAGACTCAGACTATTTGCTTTAAGATGGCTTCTAGAAGACTTTTGAGTAAATGTGCAGCATTTTTCAGCAAGAATGTGAGCCTCGTCACCAGACAACTAGCTAACCCGTAAAAAATGCAGGAGGGAGGGTGAAAAGAAAGGGGGGCAGAGGGAAGGGAGCCACGCTCAGAGCAATGACCCTTCAAAGGAAGGGCTGCCACCGCGGTCGCCGTCTCCGGTTCCTTAGGTGACCCCGCGGGAATCAGCAGTGACTCATCTCCTTCGGGAGCTCTCCTGGAAGCACCCCGAGGAACGCTGCCTACACGCTGCCTGCACACGTGCCACCCAGAGATAGCACCCAGCCCGCTCTTATGTTTTCAAAAGTAATTTCCGAAAGATGAAAATGTAAGTACTTTAAGTACTTTCCACTTTTTAGAAAGCCGGAGTTAACCCTGCGCTGTGCCATAAAGTCTGTGTCTCGGCCACTCCTGCTTAAACATTCAACTATGTTTAATATGTTAAAGTGACACAGCATAGTTCACCGACCACTACAAAGAAACCCAGCTCACCTCGTTGTAGGAACCCTGGCAGAAGTGATCAGCTATTCCAGTTGATATATTAAGGCATCTGGGAGCCAGTGCCAATACAGAGATGGCCAGGGAGGGGGAAATAGGCAGCCATCGCTCAGACCAGCGAGTTCCACCGAGGTCGCATCGTATCACATGAAGAACCAAGAGAAAGGGCATCCTTAGGACTCAGAATTTAGTAAGTCAGCTTCTCGCTGCACAAGGAAAACAGCTAGTGAGAAACGATGGCCCCGCGGCAGCCCGGGCCCAGGCTTGCTCTCACACAGCCCCTGCCCTCCTTAGGCTACACAATGCAGGTTCACATACCAAACAGCTGCCTCTTTCCAAGGAACTCATGGTCTAAAAATCTCAACAATTTCTCTTGCAGCAGAATTCTCCACAGCAAGGCACTTTTAACTGCCAGAAACTTCCCTGCGGCTCGCTGCACGTAACTTGGAAAAACTAAGGCATCTCTGCTGCCTTTCTGCCCTGACACAAGTTACCGCAGCTGTGCTTCTCCAACCGCGGCAAAGTCTGGGGCGCCGTTAAAGTGCGCTCATGCCCCACATTCAGAGGGACAAATTTAGCGATAGGACATGAACAAGAACAAAGACTCATTTACCATTTGCTACAAGTAGGTCTGAAAGAAAAAAAATCCCTTCTCCTCCTCCTCCCAACATCGTATCATAATACGCGCAACAGGGAGCACGGAACTACAGCATCACTGGTTTGTAGGGCTCTCAAACAGGAGACCAAGTCCTTAGTATGGCTTTGATGTCATTTTATTAACACTTGTCAGCCACGTAAGGGTCCTGCTCGATATCCAGCCAGATTCATCACTGGGTTTGTTTCTTTAAAAAAATAAATACATAAATGAAACAAGAAGTGTACTGAACTCCTGCTTTTTGTTTTACCTGCCCTCATCTCCATAGTCTGACTAATAATCCACTGCAGATGAGGACAAAGAGACATTTTCCATTACTTACCAAAGCATCTAGCCCTGGTCACTAAATAACACCCCACAGAGATCAAAAACCCCTCTGCATATTCTGCACAGGCACAACCAGTTACTTTGGATCAGTCTTGTTTCAATTCACCCAAGGGCTGGGGATTCTACAGGAATCCACTGCAGAGTTCAGAACACACACCATCCTGCAGGAAACAACGCTGTGACAGGCAGGGTGCCTTTCTGCAAGAGAAACACATCTCACAACATCAACATTTAAAACTGCTGTGCTCGAGTCAAAGCTGCATCTACTTCGCACAAGGTCAGCCCGGATCCTTCGTTCGTTACCACTCTGCGAATAGGACAAAGGTCTCAGCTGAACAAACCTGAGAGCCACCAGTTTGCTGCAAGGTAGGACAAAAAATGATCCTGGAAGAACATCCCGAGATTGCATCTCTCAAAAAGTTATATACCTGGTCCTGTACACGCACAAACATACAGCAACACTTGCCCAATCCACAACTGTGTGTTTCTACAGAGGGCTGGAGTCCCTCTGCTCCGAGGACAGGCTGAGGGACTTGGGCTTGTTCAGCCTGGAGAAGAGAAGGCTCCGGGGAGACCTAATTGTGGCCTTCCAGTCCCTGCAGGGGCTGCAGGAAAGTTGGAGAGGGGCTGGTTCCAGGGCAGGGAGGGACAGGACAAGGGGGATGGGTTTAAACTAAAAGAGGGGAGATTGAGATGAGATCTGAGGCAGCAATCCTTCCCTGGGAGGGTGCTGAGGCCTTGGCACAGGGTGCCCCGAGAAGCTGTGGCTGCCCCTGGCTCCCTGGCAGTGCCCAAGGCCAGGTTGGATGGGGCTTTGGGCACCCTGGGCTGGTGGGGGGTGTCCCTGCCCATGGCAGGGGGTTGGAACTAGATGATCTTTGAGGTCCCTTCCAACCCAAACCATTCTCTGATTCTACATGCACGGTAAACTTCCACAAGAGCAAGTTTCTCCTGTGTGTATTCATATCTAAAAACCCCCCTTCCAACGTACCCCTTGGAACACTGAGTGGACACGCACTGCCAGTTTAATACATTCATCACACTAAGGCAGGTCTGACGACCAGAGACCGAGTTAGTAAAGACTTTCACCGTTACCGTGCGAGATTCCCTGGTCTCCAGCATCCCTCTCCCCCTGCCCTCCCCGTAAGACCTCTGGGTCCATGTGGAGGGAGGAGGCAGGCAGCCGGCGTGCCAGCAGTCTCGCTGACATTCACGGTCATGGCACACCCTCCAGCCCAGCAAAGCCCTCGCTTTGGGAGGCTGCCGGCCAAGTCTATTAATAACCCACGCCGCGCTGAGAAATTTGCTTGTGTCAAAGCCAATCCCTCTATTTCTTCCACGTCTTTGCGTGGCTGTCAAAAACTCATATGATTGATTACAGAGAGTTTTGTGTCTTTAGCACGTCTAAGTCAAGAAGGTAACAGAACACTGAATTCACACCAACTCATCCACCTACCACAGACTTAACGGCTTTATCTACAACTAAATCACTGACCTACCGTTCTGCTCTCGCACCAGATTTCCCAAGCGTGTGAGAACCTTGTGTTAAACTGGTTCAGGGTATCCACATTCGTCCTTTGGGATCAGTCAGGAGATGGGTGGTTGAGAAGCTGTTGGCAAATACCTTTCAGCAGAAGGAAGGGTATCAACTGGAATTTCAAACTGTAACACTGCTTCATCTGTTTGATACGACCTTGTGTTGCTCAACCCCTCGGGATGAATTACGAAGGCCTGCCTAAAAGCTCCACAACTGCCCCAGCAGGATTCAAGACACACAAGCTATAAAGATGTTGTATCTAAATGTATAGAGGTTTGGAGCGATAATTCAGTCTTGATTACAGAACAAGATTAGAATTTTGCTCTTTTTATCATAAGCAGGCTCCTGTAAAGCAATAAATGCTCAGGTCCTCCTTTTCCAGGTGACTGTGAATGGAAAACAGGTGAAAGCATCACACAGAAAAGATTCCCTGCTTCATCTGCTCCTTTCAGAGAGAATTTTAGTGCATTATGCATAGTATAATACAGAGAATTCAAAAGCGTTGGAGTCCGAAAGGAAGAATTAAATGATGTCACGACAGAAGATAAAGTATTGATCAGAAATAAGATTAAACTTTCTGATTGTAACTGCTTCAACAGAAAGAGTTTCTCAATCCGTCCATGGAGCCACTTGTGAAAGACCTGATTAACTACCCCAGAACAGAACGCTACAGCATTCTCTGACAGCTGGAAGAGTCCAAACAGCAGAACTTGTGTGGGAGTTTGGAAAGCCAGAACTTGGAGATCAAAGAGGAGGTACCAGGCTAAGAAAGAGGTGATGAAAGCAAAGGTGAAATCTCAGCAGAATGGGAGCTTGTGTAGTTTCATATGGGGAAGCTGATGCCGAGGCAGCAACAGTCTCGTATACGAACTCAGAAGAAAGCATCACAATGCCAAGCAGGACACCATCGTCACAGCACACATAGCTGGGCAGTTGTAACTGAAAAGAGACAAGGGTTGTTTGCTCTGTTTCTTAAAGCTGAGAGAATTAGTCCACCAGAAGATGCTCAGGGCCATCACAGAAGAGGTAGCTGCAGACAAAGTTCAGCACTTCAGTCTGTCTCTGGGCAGCTGGGATGAATTCCAACAGTTCAAACTGTCTGGACCTTCAGAGATGAGGTTTTAGAACAGCACTCCAGCCCTGCAGTTAACCGGGATCAGTGGGGAAACAGTTATATTAGCAAATACACAAACACTACCATTACACATCCTTTCAACGGTACGACATCTCCAGGTACACAGTAGAACACATAGTTCTGGTTCAATTACCCATATTTTCATTAAGTGCATATCTCCAGTTCCATAAATCTACATAAATATTTTCATGAGGGGAGTCAGAAAGTAGCAGTAACAGGAGATTGACTATTCCAGAGGTAGATGTAACTTAGCAGTAAAAGATTATCCCTTTACACCACAGAACAAGAAAGCCTTTAAAAAATTCTTCAGATGCTTATCACTTCACTGCTCAAGCAACGTGAAGTATGTGAATTGCTTCACGCTAACCAGTGTAAACAAGCGTTTCTCCAGAAGGCTCACTGATTTGGCACGCCGTTGGTCAAATGGTTTAGAGATAACAGCATGAGTTTAAAAAAACATGCATCGTTTACATAAGCAAATTCCACCTCAAAGGACAACCAAGTACAACCTCTTCTCTCCCCCACCACAGAAGGCCACCTCTAAAACAGAAGGCAGCAATTTTCCAAGAACGCTACAAAGGGTTTTATCTCAGTACACTGAAAGAGTCAAAATATTGCTAATTTTCTTTTCAAGTTGCAGCCTCAAACTATTATTGTTACCACAAGGACTTTTAGCTTACTGACGCAAAGAGATTAGCAACTCACAGCTAAGACTGGCGATAACCTCACTTTACGAGTCCAATATTTTCTCCATCTGTCTCCTAAATGTTAGGAGGTGACTCCCATATCAAATGTACTTGTTGCATGGAAGGAAAAATAAAATGCACCAGAGCCACAAAGTAATTTACTAATCACAAGCAACCCATGTGATTTATGCCTAAATTGGTCTCCAAACACCATGGTCAAACACCAGCAAAATGCTTTCATTTTGATGTTTAAGCACTTTTCTTGAGCATGGCTTCACATTAGTTATCCCGAGTGTCAAGGTGCCATTATTAGCTAAGGATGGGGCAGAAAAAAGAACAACTTATTAATAGAACAGCCTGGGAAACAGGAAGCTTATTTGATTTTCCTAAAAATTACCCAGTGCGGAAGTTTTCTAGCCAGCTGCCTGACGCTGTTCCCACACGTTTAACTGGAACTCGAGAGTTTTGAACTCCGCATCCTCGTTCTTAACAGACACTTCTTACACCGCCGAAGAGGACGCTCTGCAATACCAACAAGGCTTCGCAAACTGTACTCATCTACCCAGCCGCTTCCTACGTGGCAGAGAGTAGGCAGAGGAAGCGAAGGGCTGAGGAACAATACTGACAGGCTTCAGCAGAAAGACAGGGTTGTTAAGCAGCATCCAGACAGCGCTTCCCTCCAACAGAGCCATCCCAGTCCCTGCAGAACGGTTCCTCTCAGCCGCTCCCGCAGCGTGGCAAGCAAAGAAACTATCTGTTGGGAAGCAAAAACGCATTTTGTTTCACGATGCATTCTCTTAGGCTGGAGAGGGTCAGGCCGGATTGAATAACATGCCGGGGAAGAGAAGGGAACACAAACCGAGACAGGCATGCAGGAGTAAGCACAGAACGTTCTGGTGGCCGAGACACTTCTGCCAGGGGTAAAGGATTCGGCACCCACGGGTGGCAGCAAGTCAGCGTTGCACAGGGCATGCACGGGTGATTTATGTGGTATAATCAGATTTCATGACCGAAACGCACACTGCAGAAAATCACCATGGCACTAACGTTATTTTTAGAAACAACACAAGTAAACCACTCACAAGATCCTCATGTTGCCAAAGAATTCTCATGCTTTACAGCAGCAGGGAAGATGCCAACCAAAAAGCAGCGTTAGTAGTCAAGATGTCGCAGGGTTCGAAGTTAGAGAGGAACTAGTAACTTTGGAAAGGATGGATGGAGGCAATTAAAGCACCCAAAGAAATGGAGGCACCAGTCCCAGAACAGGGAGAGAATAAGAACTGTCACTTGAATTCAACATCTTCTCAGGGATTCGAAGTTATCCTTAAACTCTTCATCCATCCCACAGGTTTGAGGCGCTCGAGGCGGCACATCCCCGACTGCGCCCATGTGTTTATCTACCACCCTCCCAAGATACTCAGCTTTTTATGGCCCTGCATGTAAAACACAAGAGACTAGGCAGGGACAAACTGTGCACTGAGGACAAGCTCATCACTCTGATTAACACAGAGGTAAATCACGCTAATTACGGTTAAATAAAGCAACACCGTGTTGAACCTTGAAGCCTAGAATGGCCAGCATACAGCAGCGCACAGAGCTGTGAGCACCAGAGGACACAGCTCCCAACGCCGAAGCAGAAAGTCAGTGCGCTGCGCGTTTCGTCCGCTCCACGTGCGAGCCGTACAGGTGCAGCAGCCTTCCCACATTTTGGGATATTCCAAACCCCTTAAGAGAGACAAGTTCACCTGGCATCAGCCACGCTGGGCAAGAGGCTCGAGCAGCGACGCGGTGCCCAGCAGAGCGATGCGAGGGAACGCACTGACGCAATGACAGCAGCACCCACCGCAGCCCGGCCGCACCCATCCCCTCCAAATAAACCTTTCGCACGTGTGAGCGTGCGAGGTTCCGAGCCCTCCGACCTGTTGAAAGACGGTTTGCTTTTATAATTCTTCCTGTCTGAGGAGTAAGCTCTGAATCTTCAGTGTCCGCAGCCGCCACCGAACGTGCCACGGGGGGAAGGAAGCCGGTTCCGCCGGGTTTAGCGCCCAAGCCAGCAGCGCGGCTGTTGCTCGGCCGGCCCCCCCAGCCCCCACCTCGCTCTGCCCCCCGTTATGCCCGGGAAGGAACCCG
>VWZZ01001807.1:723462-734651 GCA_013399095.1 Psophia crepitans | reverse complement strand
CCCCGGCATCGCCCCGCCACCCGCTGCTCCCGGGCGGCGACACCGGCAAATGGCGGCGCTTCCGCCGCGAGGAACCGACACGGAGCGCTTCCGCCTTCGCGCCACACGCCGCGGCCGCCACGTGACGCTCCGCCTCAACCAATGGCAGCGGCCGGCGCGCCGGCGTCGGGCGACACGCCCCCGCCCACACCCCCCGGCTTCCACGCGCTCCCGCGAGGTGGGCGGGCACTAACGTCAGAGGGACGCCTTTCCCCTCACCAATCGGAAGGAAACACCGCCCGGCGCTGAAAGGGGCGGTACAAGCGCCTGATCCAAGCTTCCATTGGGTAAGTCCCTAGGGGGAGGCGGAGATAAAGCTCAACATCTCCAATCAGATCGGGAATCGAGAGTCGGTTTGAGCCTGACGGACGTGGCATGTATCCGGTAGGCTCCAAAGCAGGGGGCGCTCTGTGTTGATGGACGGGAGAGATACCCAATGGAATTAGAGCGGGGAAATTCATAGGCGGACCCAGCCCCTCACAAGCCTCACGCAGGCCCAGTGGCCGGGGACAAGCGGCGAAGCGGGGCCGTCTCTCGGCCCAACGATGGGCAGTGCGGCTGGCCAATGACAGCGCGGCGCTGCCGGCGAGAGGCCAGACCTCTGCCAGACAGGCAGGCGGGCTGCCCAATTAGGCGAGGCAGGAAAGGGGGCTGATTCTGGAAGCCATTACGCCAGTGTCGCAGGGTGGAGGCCGTTGAGCGGGGTTTGCTGGGTGACTGCGGTACGCAATTTGCGTATCGTTGGCGGTGCCAAGGGGGGAGCGGGGGGGGACGGACACCTCCGGGCCCTGAGGGGCCTCGGGGCCCCCCTGTCGTCCCCGGCCCCGGGGGCGAGCAGGTCTGGGGGGGCCCTGCCGCCTCTCGGCCCTGCCCAGCCTCCCCCACGGCCCCCTGGCTCCGGCCAGACCCCCCTGGCCATCAGGTGTCCCCCAGTGCCCCCTCCTCGCTGCCCCTCATGGCCATGGCGTCGCCCCCGGCGCCCCCAGCCAAGAAGCGGAAGATGAACTTCTCGGAGCGGGAGGTGGAGATCATCGTGGAGGAACTGGAGCGAGGCAAGCACCTCCTCATCAACCACTTCAACGCGGGCGTGCCCCTGGCCGCCAAGGCCGCCGCCTGGCACGACATCCTGCGCCGCGTCAACGCCGTCGCCACCTGCCACCGCGAGCTGCCCGAGGTCAAGAAGAAATGGTCTGACCTCAAAACCGAGGTGCGACGCAAAGTGGCCCAAGTCCGGGCCGCCATGGAAGGGGGAGGCGAGAACCAGAACGGTAACGGCAACGGGCCAGAGAGCGAAGACCCGGCGGGTGCTGCGACCGCCCCGGTTATCCTCACCCCCATGCAGCAACGCATCTGCAACCTGCTGGGAGAAGCCACCATCATCAGTCTGCCGAGTGGGGACTGCGGTGCAGGTGACGGGACCGAGATACCCATCACCGCATCAGCCACCACGGTCACGCTGACCCAGAGTGAGTGCTGCGCCTGCTGAAGATGCTCTGTGCTGAATTCGGAAGGGTGTTTGGGGGCCCCCGACACCCACCCATGAGGAGACCCTGAGCCCTGTGCGGGGAAGGCCCCAGAGAAAAGAAAGCCCCACGCCTCTGTAATGAAAACGCCGCTCCCCATGTGTCCTTGTGCTCTCGGGGAGTGGCTGCAGGATATCCACACACTGAAAGGCAGCTCTGATAGCTGGGCGCGGCCTTAAGACCAGGGGAAGGCGGTATCCTTTGTACCTTGCAAATTGCTCAGTCCCCCCCTCTGGGAGGGGGAGAAACACCTCCACAGTTGATTTCCCCATCGGCCCCAAAGAGCGGCTGTCCTCCTGACCAGCCCCATTTGGGTCTTGTCTTTGCCCTTACGTCAGTGGGTTAATGCTTCTTGGAAAGATTGTTCTGAACTGGAGGTCGAAAAATGATTTTGTCTAGATGTATAAGGCATACCCAATTCCTTTGGACGGAAGCTCGAATGAGGGTGGAGTAGACTTAAATAGGTCATTTTGTGCATTGCTGTTCGTTGTATGTTATCTCACTGAACAGGCAGTACTCCCATGATACTCATTGAATAGTCCTGTAGATAAAAGTCCCCATATCGCAGCTCCCTCTTACCTCCTTTCTGTCCTTTGTTCTCAGTTCCTGCAGAGACAACCTACCACAGCCTGGAGGATGGAGTTGTGGAGTACTGCACCACAGAAGCCCCCACCACAGTCACCGCTGAAGCACCCTTAGAGATGATGGCGCATCAACACGAAGTATCTGCGAAACCCCAGGAGCTGAAAAGCCGGATTGCTCTGAACTCAGCCAAGCTTTTGCAGGAGCAACGAGTGACCAACTTGCACGTGAAGGAGATTGCCCAGCACCTGGAGCAGCAGAATGACTTGCTTCAGATGATCCGTCGCTCTCAGGAGGTACAGGCATGCGCCCAGGAGCGACAGGCGCAAGCCATGGAAGGAACACAGGCGGCACTGAGTGCCCTCATCCAGGTCCTCCGCCCCATGATTAAGGACTTCCGTCGATTTTTGCAGAGCAATACACCCAGTCCGTCGGTCACTACTGACCCCAGCCAGACGGGGCAGCAAGATGGCATGATCCAGTGAAAGAAACAGTGATGGGACGTCTTTCTTGGAAAAAAACCTGCCCGTGCTGCCGGTGGACCCAGGGAGCGAGGGATGCTAGCTCTAGTCAGTGTGAAATGGCTCACCTCGAGTCTCGCTGAGCCTGAACAGCTTTCTTTCTCTGCTAATGTTATGCTAATCTGTCTTTTCAGACTCCTCATACAGAGCTGTAGCAGGATGTGTAATAAACGAGGAACTTAACATTGGTTGCTGTAGTTCCTCAAACAATAGATTTATTAAAAAAAGACAAGACAGTTATTTTTTTTATTTCTGTTTGGGAAAAAAAACTCTGCTAAGTATGACGCCTCTCTCCCTGTCGAGATCTATAGCCTTTAACTGACTTCTAACGTGGAGAGCCTTGTTGTGATACCACAGTGCTGCAGCTGCCAAGGTACAGTTACCCTAAACCGTAGTGCACGGTAGTGAACGCGTTTCTGTCTCTTGCTGAAAGCATTTACTGGAAACATGGTACTGGGTGTGGTACAACCTTCTCTCTGCAGCGAGAGGGATGGATACCGCTCTTGAGTGTGACACCCAACCCATGCAGACCCGCGTCTACACATAGTTTAAATCCCACCCACATCCCTTGAGGATGTAAAAAGGATTAAAATAGTGCATTCACTTCATGCTCTGTGTGCGGTCAGGAAATTTCACTATAAACTCGGCAGATGTGATGAAAATTTCATGTCTTGATTACCAGATACTCTCCAAGGATACGTATCGTACTCCCTGTCTCAACGTAGTTAATGCACAAGGGCCTGGACGAGTTTCCCTCAGGTGGGTGTAAGAGGTGAAACTCCATCTCTGTCTCATCTTCAGTTTGTCACCTCTGTAATACCTCCATCCATCCATCAAAGGGGACCTGGACTACGGAGCTTCAGCCACACAGCAATTCCCCAGGTTTAGGAGTTTGTCAGCCCGTGACTGAATTGAGTGAATTTTGGAGCGGTCCTTGGTTCTGCTGGTGGCAGGGGTGCTTGTTCCGTACTTGGTAGACACTGGAAGCAAGTACAGCCGTTCTTCGTTAGCTGGCTTCAAGTGGCGGTCTGAGAAACAGGTCTGAGGTTCACCTCGCTATTTTCTGACTGTTATACAGGGTAAAAGAACACCTGCAGCCACTTTTCTCTTCTTTGAGGTGTTCAGGCTATGGAGCTTGGTCCTCAATGAGAAAGCTTAATTTCACGTGATATGATTCTCGCAGATTTGCAGTTACTTCGTAAACTTTTAGATGAAAAGCTCCACTTGTACCTACATGGAAGCATAACTCTTCTTCTCCCTGTTCCTTGCAAAGTGTGCCACGTTTAACAGGCCTGTTGCTTGCCAGATATTGTTTTGAAATGGAACTTTTTCAGAGCTGGTATTCGCTTGCTGTTAAGTCTCCTTTAGGGCTGAGATGTGGTGAGCAGCGACTGATGAGGGAATGAATTTGCACAATCAAATTAAACATTTACACGGCCTTTTATGGGGAGATGCTGGTGAAGGACCTCAGGTTAGAGCAGTAGGTGAAGAGGTTACCGCTGCCCGTCTCTGGTCTTTCCTCATCTCCTCTCGTCTGCAAGTCTGACGGGGTAGAAAAGGACAGCGCGGTGAGGAGGGTTTGGCCCCTGAAGAGTCCCGACCCTTTGGCACTGACATCTCTCTGCTGAGTCAGGGCGGCATCAGCAGCGCCTTCCTGCCTTGTCCGGCACCTCGCCACATGAGTAACGCTTGCCTGACTCTTCCTCTCAGACTTTGTGGAATCAAATCAATTGCTCAATTGAAATTTATTTTTAGAGTGAAAACTATGTCATATGTGTTCGTTTACCTCATTTGTGTAATGATCTCTCCTTTGCAAATATGAATTTTAATAAAAAATATGTTTTTGGTAAACAGGCTGTTTCAGTTCGTCAGCATGCTCCAGGGCAAAACCAAGTTCATGACAACGAGTTTGCAACACACAATCCTCGCCGAGAAAGGGCCAAAGCAAGCTGTGAACAGCCGCCTGTCACGGTAGCTTTTTCTCTTGTTTGTGAATGTTGTAGCTTTGTATTTACATAATTATAGTCCTTTTTTTTTTTTCCCCAAATACCAGCTTTTACAGCCTTACCTTGGAGCAGTAGTTATTTCATTGTGTATGACAGGTTACTGAAGTATACCCATCTCCCAGCTGCTCAGAAGATGCCACAATAGCCTAAACTGAGGGATGGAGTACCGGCCTTTGGCTTTAAATTGCAGCGTGCATTTTGTCAGTGACTAAGCACATAAGTTGTGTTACTGCTTCATAGCAGTAAAGGTGTTGCCCTTGGAACCACCCATTTTTCTTGTCTTTTCAGGATAAATATAGAGCATAGTCAAGCCAGCAGCATTCAGGTGCAAGTTCTGCATCCGCATTTTTGTCTCATTAAAAAGCTGTAGCCACATTTTAAATACAGGGTGAGCACTGTGGTGAGGGGCTTGGTTGTTGCTCATGGTGAGGTCATCAGACCTGGGGAAGGAGAGAGAAAAGTGTCCCTTAAAGTCAAAACTGGGAGAAACAGGTAAACAGGGCACAGGTGAACGTATATGCGAGGCATTCAGCTGAACAGGGCACCGGTGCCCAAACAGAACAAAAACTGAGGAGAAACATCTATAGATGTTTGTTTGTGCTCCTCCACTGTTCTTTTTGTACCTGAGATTTATATTCAGCATCCAGAGCGAGGATGTTCTGCCGCAGGGTACCTCGGAAGTGTGGGTGAGCAGCCAGGCGGTGAGCAGCATCCTTCGTACCTGCTGGAGGAAGACAAGTTTGGTGGGGGACTCTTGGTGGGCCAGAAGATTAATTTGCAGCAATTAGAGGGAGGTGCCGAGCTGCCTGCAGCATCACTAGCTGCTTTGGGAGCAAAACTCTGATTGCGATGTGTGTGGCTCAGGCACAGCTTTCCAGGAGATGGCACTGTGCAACGGGGCTGCTGCAAAGCGCTGCCCCGGCAGGACAGCCTCAGAAATGAGCCTTGTCCTCCAGACCTTGTGTGACCTTGCTTGCTCCTCTCACTGATGAATCTTTTCAGGATTAAGAGTCCGGAGAGGATGAAATTCAATGGGCAGAGCTCAGGGATGAGGAACACTGGTCGGTAGCCCTAGAAAAGTCCAGATGCCTGGGAATGCAAACTGGGTCGCTCCGCTTCCTGCAGAGACGGGCAGAGAACGCTGAGATGTTGGGAGCTCCTGGCTCTCTTTGGGGTGAGTTCACTGCAGAAACAATTGGGCAAGCACAAAAATAATAAAAAAAACCCCCCACACAAATTCTTTAATTATAAGCAAGGTTTTAAGATTTTTAGAAGACACGTAAATACGTCAGTATCCCACGAGTACAGTGCGCTGCCATAGCTACATCGGAGTTCTGGGAGCAGGTCCCCACCAAGGGATAGAGTGATATCACCTGCCTACTCACCTAAATTACCTTTACCTCCTCCAGCATGTTATTAGTCTGTCAAGCCTGTTTTGACAAAGCATTCTTCTGGGAGTTTTTGTGTTTTTTCCCTGTTGCCATCTGAGGGGTTATTGCCAGCAGGTGCTGTGAGCACAAGAGTGGCCTGTTAAGTATAAAAATTGAAACATTTAAGATTCTTTGTCTTTCTTGAAAGCATCCAACAAGAAGCTTCACACCAATGATCAGCACAGCTTCCAGGCTGCGTTTTGCGAGCAGGAACGAAGCCCTCGTCACCCACAAACTGGGCTCATTGAGCCCTTGGGTGCCGGCCCCACAAAGTGATTAACCCAAGGCAAAAGACCAGCCCCAGCAGGGACAGTTTCTGTTACCTCTGCCATGCAAGATCCCAAATTAGAGGTTGTCGTGTCAAGTGGGAACCACAAACATACATACAGTTGTTTCTGCTGCGTTTGGGGTAACTGCGGCATTTGTGTGGCTGCAGCCAGAAGCGCAGAACAAGTGGGAGAGCCCAGAGCCAGCAAGTCTCTTGTTCCGCACAGCACTGGAGGTGACACCTGGGATACAGACACAGGACACACTTGATAAACACGACAAGCCTTGAGGCAAAGCGGGTTCTGGTCCGCAGATCTGGGAAGGGGCAAACCAGCTCCCATTCCACCAACAGGTCTCCCGGAAAGAAACGGAGAGTTGTGCCGCACATTCCCAGGACACATGGAGCAGATATGGAAACCAGTAAACAAAAAAAGCCAGGCAGCTGGATTTACAGGTCTGGCCACATGTTTGGGGAAAGGAATCCACCAGCTCTGGATTCCTGTGCTCCCTTTGTCAATAACAGAATCCCCTGTCCTGGCATGGCAGAAACCCACCGTGCAGGTGCGGCCTTTGCATGTCCAACAGGAACCCAGCCTGGCACAGAAAGCAAAACAGTTCCTGGTCTTTATGATGATGAGTTCAGTTAAATATGAAACTAGTGAAAAACACAAGCAGATCAAAGTAGAGCTCACAGCCTGTTATTAAATTAAGCTAAGAAGACGCAAGCTTGGAATAACTCCACACCATAGGATAATCCTACGTAATGGGGATAAAGCCATTCCCCTCGCAGGGTTTCCAGCAGCCTGCCCACTACAGACAGGGCTCACACCGCTGTGGTGGCCTGCCCCAGAGGTCTGCACCCCCCTGCCCCATTTCAGGAGCTCCCCAGCCCGGATCTGCCCCCCCAGCTCTGGGGAAGGCACCCACCACGGGTGCCTGGCCCACAGCTCCCGGGGTGCAGCACCTCAGAGCGGGTGCACTGCAGGGGCATGGGCACCAGCAGTGGGAAGAACACCTTTACAGCATAGAGCGTCCTGTGATAATCTTTTCTTTTTGGATGCCAAGGCTGAAAGCTCGTTAAAGCTGTTATAATAGAGGTTACAGGAATAGCAGAGGAGAACCATTATTGTATTTACGCTGTTGGAGCAACATTTCTAATTTAGTTTTCAAACTTTAATCATTTGGCTGTGAGGACAAATGGATTAACGTGATGATGTTTTCCAGAGGAAGACACTGGTGATGTAGTTTACAGGGCTTGATGATTTGCTTGTGTATCTGGGATTCCCAGGAGAGAAGAGATAGGATTTGACGGCTCACCAAACTCATTACAGAACCTAACCTCGCTTCACCTCACTGAGTTTTGTCCCTTCTGAATTTCTCTGGCCTTGTTTCTCTCCTGCTGCTTTATCTCAGTTCTCTAAGTGGGAGGGAGGAGGGAAGAAAAGCTGTGTCTGTTCCTGCTCAGGAGCAGAGCGGAGAGATCCCAGCCCCTGACCGGCAGACACACCTCCGGTGACAGCAGAGGCGAGGCCCAGACATAACTGCAGAGTTAAACAGATAAAATTATCCCAGACTGATAAAACAATGCCCTGAGCCAGCAAAAGTTGAGGAAGTGGCAGCAGCGCTGGGGAGCAACATCAAGACTTAGGTCAGGGAGAGCATGGGGCAGGGACGTGGCTGGGGTTCACAGAGCACAGGTGAGGTGGGCACGGCGGGGCTGAGGTCACGCAGAAATCCACAGCAGTTGAGTCTGGGGTAAGGAGAATCAATAAATATCAGAGCGCTCTGTTCACACATACAGTGAATGGATTGGACCAGGATCGGAAAAGAATATAACGACAGTGGGGTGGTGGATGGACAGAGATACCCTACAGTCACATCCCCTCAAGCTCACTCACCCATGCTGGCGCCTCTCCCAGCAGGGCACACATCCGGAGGAGCACTGTCCCTTTAAAAAATGTGAATTTGTCCCGAAAAAATTATGCAGCATAAACACAGAAAAATCAACAGGGTGAATTTTGAACTAATAAAGATTTAATCTCTTAGTCATGAGACTGCATTTGTTAGGAAAATATACATACCCCTGAGAATCCAGCTATGGTTGCTACATTACACACTGTTCAGCGGCGCACTGGGCATTTTTCCAAATCCGTTTATTTTTAACATCAGTCACATTATTCAATTAATTATAAAAACACTGAGGTTTTCAAGAGATGTTTCCGATAAAACTGCAGAGTAAACATGCGTGAGAACAGCAAGGATTAAAATCTCTGTAAACCTTAGCATTTGGGGCTGTTGCTATAACAAGTCCTCTGAGGAGGTTATTTATCAGAGTGAATCATACCAGATAACACACAGCCTCCTCCCACACCACAAACAGCGAGATTGTTTGTCCTTTACCTAGTGATGGAAGCGAAAGATCTACACGTCTGCCAGCAGTACGCTCAGGGAATGAGAAGTGTGAGGGACTGGGCTGGATTCTTCAGATGCTTCCAGCATGCAAGCATCCCAGCTTGGCAAATATTAAATATTTAGCAGGCTGAACTCTTTCCCAATAAACTGAGAAACAGAAAGCAAAAAAAACCAACCTCTAAAAAACCTCAACAGCCCCCCCCCACCCCCAGCCCATCTCTAGCAATGTCTCAAGGCCTTGAAAACACCAAGTACTCATCCATGGAACAACCCAAGCCCTACCTTTAACAGCAACCTCCATAAACCCTGCTTTGTGGGCAGACTGAGATCTGCTGCAACAGTTTCTCTGTACCAACACTAAATGTTTTCTCACCCCAAAGTCTGTGTGTCTGTTTGACCTGGTAAGCAAGACTCATAACAATACATTTGGCTTAATCTACCTTTTAACTTTTATCCAGGTACGTTGCCATGTACTTTTTTTTACTAGCAGATTCTTTTTTTCAAAGACTCACGCTGTGGTAGAATTATTTGATAGCTCTGATTTTGTCTGCATAGATGGCAAAGATTAAAGGCAAGGAGTCTGGGCATCAAAGCCTGGCAAAGAGAGCAAGGACTCCCAGGCTTTCATCCAAGCTCTGCCAGACATGCAAATCAGCCTTGGGAAGAGTCCCTCCCAGATGAGCCTCAACTTCTCTGCAATACTCTTGGGCACATCCCTAACTTTAAAAAATAGGCAAATCACATTGATGATTGCAGACTTCAGGACATGGAGAGACATTTTCTTCTGCTTGCCCTTAAAGGATGGAATCCTGCCTAACCAGGGATCCCAGCCACAGCACAGGACACGGCAGCAGCACATAATAACAGGACGGAGCCATTTTGATGGAGAGATGCGTTTAACCGGTTGCCACATCTCACACGCAGAGGGTGAGACTGCTGCTCCTGGCCCTGCCTTGTGCTGCCCACAGGGCTGTGCTGCCAGGGCCTCCCTCCCTCAATGCTGCTGGCCAGCCTGACCCACAGCCCGCTGTGTGGTACAGAGGCGCAGAGCAAGGCCAGGGTGGCCACACCACTGCGATTGCGTGGCCCCAGGAGCAGCGTGTGGCACGGACCCGTTGGAAGGGATGGCACTGTGAGCTGCTTGGGCAGGGATGGCACTGCGACAAGGACAGGGCACAGGGGCCTGGCTGTCAAGAGACAGCGCTGAAGAGGACGCAGAGGCCACACCTGTCAGAGCTGCCTCTCCCATCACCTCAGCCCAGGCACGGACACCTCACCCTGCAGGCTCCAGGGGCCGAGGTCCCCTCAGCCAGCCCACTCTCGTGCCAGCTCGGACTGCGCAGGGGCTATGGGACAACCTGAGGGGGGTGCGGGAAGGCCCGAGGAATCCCCGTGCCAGGCGGGGCAAGCCAGGCTCCCGCCAGGCTCCCGCCACCGTCCCCCCTGAGGCGACACCAGGACCGCCGTTGAAGGCCCCCATTTCCCGCCCACCCCTTCAGCCAGGGGGCGGGTCTAGCCCAAACCGACAGCCTCCGCCTCCAATCCCAGCACTTTTTCCCCGCCCCGTGCCGGAGGAACCAATCAAAGCCTTATGGTACTCGGCCCGCCTTCTTGCTGCTTGCCCAATCGAACGGCGTCTCTCTCGTGCTCCCCTCCACCCTCTCGGAGGAGGAGGGCGGCGGAGGGGTTACGTAGTGTCGGGTTGGTATTCACGAAGCGCCGTAGTGGTGTTGTTTTGCCTCGTGGGTGCCTGCGCCGTTGGCGTAGCGGGCGCAGTTGGCGTAGCGCTAGCAGAGGCGGCTGTGGCAGGGAGCAGCCGTGGCTGTGGCGGCTGTTCGAGGAGAGCAGGAGGTGCGAGCAGGGCCGGGCAGGGACCGCGCCGGGACCGGGCCGCAGGTCGGTGGAGAGGGTCGGGAAGCGGGCTGGGACCTCCCGCACGTCGATTCGTTATTTTGGGGCTGGAAGGCGGGCTGAGACCTGGCTGCAGCTCGGTGCATGGACTGGGAGGGGGGCTGAGACCTGGCTTCAGCTCGGTGCATGTTTGGTGGGGCCAGAGGTGGGCTGGGCCCGGCCACGGCCCAGTGCATGTTTCGTGGGGCTGGGAGGGGGGCTGAGACCTGGCTGCAGTTCAGCCTGTGGTTCGCAGGGCCGGGAGGCAGGCTGAGACCTGGCCACGGTTCAGTGCATGGCTCGGAAAGCAAGCTGGGACCTGACCGCAGCTTAGTGCATGGCCCGGGGTGCTAGGGGACAGGCTGCGACCTCACTGCAGCCCGGTGTGTGGTCCGCAGGGCCCAGAGGTGGGCTCGGACCTATGCACATCTCGGTGCATGGGGTCTGGACGGCAGGCTGAGCACCAGGCGCAGCTCCGTGCAGGGGCAGGAGGGGCAGGTATGGCTTGTGGAGGGGCTG
>VWZZ01001807.1:685827-723453 GCA_013399095.1 Psophia crepitans | reverse complement strand
CTTGTGGAGGGGCTGGTGGTGCGGAGCAGCGGTCAGGCTGCCCCCTCGCTCTGCTCGGCGCTGGCCGCAGGAGAGCAGTGCCGCTGCGGAGGCGCTCGGTGCAGCGGGCAGCACTGGCTGGATTTGCCGGCTGCTGCCCGAGCGGGAGGGGGGCTTTAACCACACACCCCTGCAGGCAGCAGGAGCTCTGCGTTGGTCTGAAGTCATTAATTCTTAATATCGGTGAGGATTGTTTACTGCCCGGTGTTCATAACCTCATCCCTTTTAGATGCTAATCAACTCTTGCCTTCCTGGCTTAGGTGTTGCATAAATGTGTAATGAAATGACCGTCTTCAGCCCCAAAACTGAGCTGTGCAAGGCACAGCTTGGTGTGGACCTGGTGCCGGGGGAAGGCAGCATACCCGGTGGGCCTGGCTGTTGGACAGCCAGATGACCTGATTCGGTTGTTATGCTGTGTAATCTGGAGCAGACTGCTTTTTTTTTTTTTTTTCTTTCTGTGCTGCTTTCTCCGTTTACAAGATACAGGTGGTAACACTTAGGACTGGTTGGAGAACCAGGAAAGAAACAGTTTTATGCATTTCTTGAGACGGCTTTTGCTTACTCTTGTTAGACTACATTAGACTGATCTTGCTCTGTAAACTGCTTCTAAAGATGCTGGGTGAAAATAGAGCAGATTTTTATTAGCTGCTTTGCAAAACAGAAATTACGAGAGGGATGACAGCACTGAAGCTTGCCCTGGGCAAAAAGGGGAAAGAGAATGTTGGGGCCATGCTAATTGGGGCCATACGTCTTAAGACTGGTATGAGTCTGGACTGAGTATTACCCATCCAAACTGGTTTTAGAGGAGGAGGAGGAGCCCAAGGCTGGCTGAGACTAATTTACTTATTTCCCTCCCAAAGGCTGACCCGAAGACCTGTATCAAGGAGTTGCACAAGAGGAGAAGATAGAAACTGGAAGCTCTCTGGATGTGCTGTCTGCAGACTTAAGGCTGCTTTGGAGACTCAAGATGACTTCCCAGAAGAGATGCTTTCGGGAGGGTTTGTGCTGAAGACGGAGCACTGCAGCCTCTAACTGGGACAGCTCCTGCTGGTCTGGAGCTGAGACTGACTTCTTTCCATCCCTTTTCCCTTGGAGATGTTGCAGAGATTTAATCTGACCTCTTCCTCCTCACCTGAAGCCTGCCGTTGCGATGATCCCACAGCCAGATCCGACCACCAAAGAGAAGAGAATCGTGCGTTTGAAGCTGGGCCGTCATTGTAACTGAACTGGAATTTACTCCCTGCTTGTGCTCCTGGAGCGAGTGCCGTTCCTCTGCTTGTCCGTGTGTGTTTTGACCCGCTCCTCCCCGATCTTGTTTGGAATTCCTGGGCTTGCCACGCTGAATTTGCCCATGGCTTTCCTGATGAAGAAGAAGAAATTCAAGTTTCAGACAAGTTTCACTCTAGAAGAGCTGACTGCTGTCCCCTTTGTGAATGGGGTTCTCTTCTGCAAAATCAGGCTGCTAGATGGAGGAGACTTTGCTAGCTTATCTACCAGGTAAGAGGCTGCTTGCAGTCTTGATTCCTGTCCGTACTTCTTTTCCCTGGTTATTCTTCACATCAGCAGTTCAGCATATGGCTACCACTTGCCTTCCCTTGATGGGATTTAATAGTTCTGTTGTAGGGCCTCACATGCCACATCACTCTACAGAGCAGGAGAAGAACATAGCTGGAGAGCTCTGAACCTGGCTGGTGTTGGCTAATCTGAGCTGGATTGAGTTTTCCAGAGATGCGGGAAGAGGGAGTTCGCTCCCCTGAAACAAACTGGTGTTTGTGGATGAAATCCTCTCTCCCAACCCCTCCTTCCTTCCCCGAGTTCTCACATGCTATTTCAGACCCTATGCTATGTTGCTTTCATGTTTGACTTGAAACTCAGCTCTGTAAAAAAACATATCTAAGCAAATCAACCCTTCCCAACTTTGCTGTCCCCGTTTGCTTCCGAATTACTGTTCTTGGTGAGAGTGGAAGTAGCTTGCTTTGCATTGCAAATTGCTGTGCAAGGGAAATCTGCTGCCTGGAGTCAAAGTTGTCAGTGGTAAAGATACAGTTTATCTCCTTGAACTGATGCCATTGCATCTCCAAGTTCATAACTGCAGTGTTTTCTTCTTTATGTGATCTCTGATACTGAGATCATTCTGCTGCACATCTTAGAAGGTTGTTCTGCCATCACGTATTGGCATTTCTCTGTCTCCTTCAGGCAGGTCTGTCCCCACTGCTACTAATTGCTAATAAAAACTTGCTTTGTTTCCAACTATGCACATACATTATCACCAGCAGTATGCAAACGTGAATTCCATAACAGCCCAGACTTGCTTTCTTTGTGCCTCAAGATGTGAAGGAAGCCTTCAGTGGCTTTCAAAACTTGTTTTTTTTTCTTTCCTGAGTGACTGCTCAGTTTTAAAGGTACAGGATCAGTTTGTGCTAGCTGTTTTAACTGTTTTATCCCAGAGCTAAAGCCTGGTTTAGTCTGTTTTTCCTCTTTGTGGTACTGCACACTGAGCTTTCTCATTTCAGGAGAGAAGATTTTATTGGGTAAGCATAAAACATTTCTCTCTTGCAAATAAAAGTGGTAGGGCATTGCTCAGAGGTTGGTTTTTCTTCCAGAGGCATAGTACAATTTCATCTGAAGTCTGTAGAAGCTGTGGGCGTGGAACACCTGCAAAAATGGACTTTGAATTAATTTCTCTTTTGAAGAAAATCTATCAAAAGGGCTTTTCCTTACAATGTTCTCCCCTGAGGCTAGATCCTTGGGTTTGGTGGAAGCAGCTTATCTAAGGAATTCAAACAGTATGTGAACTTGGAAAGAAATTAACCCCTCTGCTTCCTGGAGTCATAATAAAATGAGCTGAACTGGAGGGTGTCTCAGGAAAGGCCTGTGCTGAGAAATGTCGATCTCCCTCTCCTTGTTGTCCCTGAAGGCAGCTTCTAGGAGCCGTCACTGGGGTTTGCTGATGCTGCCAGCCGCTCGGGTTGCATTGGGTTGTTTTCTGAGCTGGCTGGGGTTCAGCAGTTCGCTCAGCGTGGTGCGTTGCAGATGTGTTCCAGCAGCAAAATCATCTGTAATTTAAACCAAACACATACATTACTCTGAACTGGCTTGATTGCTTATGAACAAGCAAAGGGGAAGTAAGCTGTTGGGTTTGCTGCCTTTCCTCTAACCTGTCTGTGCTCTAACTGAAAGCACATGGAAACCTGTTCCTGCTTGAAGAGTTACGGGTCTCAGTGGTATTGAGTCATTTGCAAATATTTCCCCCGTTGCAGTTAGAGAAACTTCAGGAGGGATGAATTTCCAGGAACGGTGAGGAGAAGAGTTATCGTGTGGAGAGGCTCCCAGATCATGCCTTGGCTCCGCTCTATGCTCCTCTAGTCGTTTTCATGAGCTTTTTGATACTGTTTGCATCTAGGGGAAGATTAAAGGGAAGGATATGCTCTTGCTGTCTTGTGTTAAAAGTCTGTACATTATTTGGGAGCTGTCATTGCTTCTCTGAAATCAACCACTTCCAAAACCGATTGCGTTTGAGGTTGTAATGTCTGTCAGGTTGTCTTATGTGAGCTGCTTATGTAAAAAAGTATGGTGTTTGCTCTGCAGTCGATTTGGGCTTCTTCCGCGGTCTGTGGTCTTCTGCAGCTATGATTGAGCAGGCCAGTAGCTCTTTCTGCCCATGAGTTTTTAGAGAACTGATCTGAAGAAGGTGTCCAGTGTCATTTGGAGTCTGTAAACTGGGGGGGGGAGGTGGGGGGGGAGAAGAAGTAGGTATAGGAACCCTTCATAGGACACACTAAATCAGTTTTCTTTTTTTTCTCGATTAAGTGACCTGTGATGTGGAAAGAAGAGTCTCATCTGAGAAGGCAAGAATCTCCAGAGACAGATTTTTCAGGTTATTTACAACAGACGTGCTTGGCAGTTTGTGCACGTCTATGGCAAGAGGTGGGAATATGACATATCACATGAGTTGCTAGGTGGCACCCGGTTAGATTGACCTGTGAGCGGAGCAGAAGTGGGAGGCTGTACTGCCAGCTCGCGTCAGCCTGTCCCAGTCCCAAGTCCACTTCAGCCTGGGTTGCAGGGACCTGGGGCAGCCCAGCGCTGTGGGTCTGGCAGGGCCAGGACCTCCCTGTGGGGCTGGAAGCTGCTCACACCCCCTCTGCCCAGGCAGGGGCAAAGCAGCCTGCCTGGAGGGGAACCTGTCTGAAATGCATTAAGACTTAATGCTGGTAGGAATTCAAGGCACTCTAGAAAAGGTCCAGGTCCTGGCAGCACATTCAACTTTGGGGATCTCCCTCTCTTGCCCTTTATAGTTTGGTCTTTTTCTTGCAGGCAGGTACCTTTTTCCACACTTGCTGTACTCAGGCCTTGCATTAAACATGAGTATTTTAGTGACTGAAATTGCAGCTGTAAATTTCCTTTCGCTCATCCTTAACCCTCCCTTTATAAAGCCTCCTTATGCTCGGGCAGGGCTTCTGAGGATAAGACTCTCCTGTTTCAGTTTACAGCGCTCTGCGTGAAAAGCATCTATTGTCTGTGGGTTTATCGCCCTCCCGTTGGATTACAGAAGTTTGTCTTCTGAGAAGGCATCTGAGCCAGGTGTAGGCCAGGCGGGTGCTGTGTTTCCCCACAGAGAAGAACCGGTATATTCCTTGAATAGTATTAATCCAGATACTTAAATAGCACAACTGCCAGTGGATTCAGTTGCCGCCCAAGTATCTTTAAAAATAGCAGGCGCGGAGCAGTAGGGATGTACTCATGGCAACCGTTTTTGTGAAGCAGATGGGCTGCTGTGTTTTGTACCAGTTTGAAGCTTTTTGGGGGGTTTGTGTCTTTGTTCCTGGAGAGATCATACAATAAGCTCATCGTGAGGCTTTGGATCCTTGGACTGGCACAGGCAGGAGCCTGGATGTCCAAATGAATGCCTAAAGCTACAGGCTGAGGTAGTACATACCTGTACGTTTTTGGGTATCATAAAAGAGGAAGATTGATTAAATTCCCTCCCCCCTCCCCGCTTACAGTGTCAGTTAATGTTGAGTGACAGCCAGATGCTCTTTACCTTAGTGCTGATTGATTTCTGGCTGCGTGTTGGCAGCGAGCGTTGCTGGTGCGTGATGTGAAGGAAGTGGAAAGCCAGGTGTTATCCACAGACTCCTGACACTTCATCCTATGTTGTTCTGTTTGCGTGCCAGCAATTTCACTCTGGTATTTCTGAATTTGAAGGAAGGGATTGTACTCTGAAAGGCCCCAGCTGACTCTAGAGGAAAGGTTGTTTTGCATGAGTTGAGCAATTTTGAGGGCATTTCCCACCTTCCTCATTGTCTTCTGAAGGCATCTCAGCCTGCATTTCCTTTGGGACCATGCTTTTCCAAGTGTGTGCAGCGTTTCAGCTTGATTTTCTAATCCTGACACTCCTGCACCACTTTGAACCAAAGAACGCAGTCTTCTGCAGCCCAGCAGCTATTTGCATGCAAGCTCGATCTGGGAAGAGCTGACCCTGTTAGGGTGGTCTGGCCTCAAAGTATTTTGGTTCTGTAAGCCTGAACCGAGAATGTTCTTAGCTTTGCAATTTTTAACTAAGAGTGAAAGGTCACTTCCTGCGCTGCATGTTGGGTGTGTTGTGTGTGTGTGTAAAGCTTCATCCAGAAAGCCAAAGGAAATGCTGATATTTGGGAAGGCACCTCATACTGATAGCTCCCTGTGGACTGAGGTCAGCTTTTGTCTAAGTGTGGCTCTGTCATCCTTGTGTAGGTACAGACCTAAAGCTGCTCGCTTTCCTCAGCTGGTGGGATGCAAAGCATCGTTATGTCTTAGCGGTATACACAACTTTTTCATTTCTGTAGGACATAAAGGGGGAGAAGCATTGCTCTGCTAACACATGGCTGGTGATTGAGAAACCTTTGTGAAGGGAAATGCGAGTCGTACCACCTCTGAAATGAAGCTGTGTCTCAGTGGTGGGACTTGGAAAACAACTTAATTCACTGTCTTCACGTAAATACTCACCATGCCTGATGTTACAGGATCCTTCAGGTCACCAGGTTCACCGCATTTGGTTCTTCCATACTGGAAAATTGTTAACTCTTTGGTTAATGAGACACTGAAGGACTCATACAGCCCTGTTGAGATCTAAACCTTCACCGCTGTCTGCCTTAAAAGTTTAGGTAAGGAAATAGATTTTTCTAGAATCAGCGTCCCCAAGAAGGGAAGAAAACTAGCTGTAGAGAAAGGAGAGGATCACAGACTGAGTTCTGCCTCTTGATTTGAGTGGGATTACCAGGGTGTGGTAGAGGAAGGAAGGAACCTGGTTGTGGCTCTGAACTGTGCTCCCAGTTCCATATTTTAGGACAATGTGTGCCTGGCTCTATCCTCTGCTAGAACGTGTGGCATGATAACGTATTTTTGTTGCAGACATGTCTGAAAATGTAGAGCTTCCCTATGTATAAATATATTCCTAATATACAGATCAAGGGAGTGAGTTGTAATGCTCCAGAACAGCTTCACATGCTAACATCGTTCTTTCCTGGCTGCAGCCTCAGGAGTGGGCTGTGGGGCTGTTGATGGAGGAGGCATTTGAATACAGCCTCCAGAAGTCATTTGCAGTAAACCAACCTAGTTTAAGATAATATTAAGGCACAGTACCTGCACTGTTTGCATTCTGAAACAAATATAGAAAAGCTGGACAACCAAGATGAGAAAAAGAGGTTTCATCCCAGCAGTGTAGCTAAATGTAGGTGAAAGTTGTGAGAGCAGAAGCAGCAGATGAGGTTTAACCTCTGGCAAGTTGGGGGCGTTGGAAAAAGTGCAGAAGTGATAGAGGACTGCAAGGTCCCTGGCACAAACGATCTTAAGCTGCACTTCGAGTTTGCAGAGCATTGCTTTCACCATTTATGGGCTCTGGCTGCTACACTTGCAGGGTCCAACTGCAGAGGCTTTCGGGTGGTTGATTTGCTTCATGCCGGACTTGCCTTTTCCTGTCACCGGTCACCGTGTTCGAGCCTGTTGCAAGACAAGCAGAATTACGTTAAAACTTTCCTGCCAACGGGGGCTGTATCCTGTTGAGTAAAGAACAGTCTCTGTTCCTGCTCTAACTCCTGTTCCGTCTGCTGTTGCTCAGGCAGGGGCTGCTTTGTTGACCAGAAGCTGTTATTTAAAGCCCCGTGACTGATACGCTGTGTGTACAGCATCGGTAAATATGGTCAGATACAGACGGCTTTCAAACTTCCCTCTCATCACCGATTCCGACCTGGTATTGCTTTGACAGCTAACCCCTAGCAACAGCCTTATCTGTGTGACTTCAGCAACCCTTGGCTCAAAAAATTACTCATTGGAAATTAATGTTCCACTTTGAGATTGGGGCCCTGTGGCCTGCTTGATTTGCAGGATGGCAATGCTCTCAGCTCTGGCCGAGGATAAGGGGAGGTAGGAGAAGGTGCCCCCCTCTCCCCTTTAAGACATATTTATTTCTGAAATACAGGACAAAACCTAAATGGCTTGCAGTCTGTTTATTCTTTGTGCTCTTGAGCTGCCATTAGTGTTGACTCTAGCTTTGTAGCTCTATTTCTGAGGAATTTGTGCATGTCTTCGGGAGCCTGTGGTCTCACAGCACCATGGTCAGTATTTTCATAGGCCATAAGCTGCCAGTGGCAAGTTGTTCTCGTACCTATTTCTAGATAAATGAGGTAGGTACAGATTTATTTCTTATTATTATTTTATTGCAGGAAGCTACATCTGGTAGCGTTTCGGTAAAGAGCCCAGCGTCTCCCTCAGATCAGCAACCTCCCTCACTTCAGGGCAAGTGTCTATGCTCATGAGCCTGAGCGAGTGGGTTGGTGAGGTCTCACAGTATCCACCTGTGTTTGGTTCTGTAAGGTCTCATCTATGCAAGGACAGACGGATGTGGCTGTGTGTGCGGCCTCCCTTTTTCAAACAGGATATGTTTTGCATCCTCTGTGGGCTGCCGGCTCTGCGCTGGACTCACACTGGGTCAGCTGGGGATTATTTTGTAGTTTTGGCTCATTGTAAAATAAAACAGAAGCCTTTAGGAGTGCCCTGGACAAATTTTTGGATCTGCTTGTTTCTTCTGTAACAGCCTGTGCGCTCATATCAGTAATCTGTGCTGTAAAGGTGATTTTTTTCAGGTGTTATTTCAGGTGGTTGGACGTCTTACCTCACCCTAGTAGCAGCTGCTTATCCTGCAGGATGAGAGGCTTTTTTTCCCTGCAGTTTATTCATACTATGCCAACTGCACTTGCTGGGAGACGCGATACACATGGCTGTCGTAACTCTGGACTTGGCATCGTGATCTCTCTGGTACCATACAGTGGGACTCAGCATCTCATTTCAGTGCCTGGGTTTGAAAGGCACTTCCCACTAGACAAACAGTTGTGCCTGTGTTCGCGGGATGAACAGCCTTCTTGTTTGGTGTATTTTTAATCTGATGAGCAAGAAAGAGAATTGTTCTGCAGGATTCGAAATTGCTGATCTTCGTGGAGGTCATTTTCACATGCTTTTCATGAGTTGCTCATGTAACTCAGTTGAAGGCTGAGAAGAGGAAAAGATTGAGGAAATGGGATGGGGTTATGGGGATGAGGAAGAAAACGGAGAGGAAGCACATGTAGACTAGGGGATTGGGAGGAGGCAAGTGTGGAAGACACAGGATGTTCTAGATAAGCAGTAGCATAGACAGCCTGTATAACGGATGCTTTCCTTGCAGATAGAAAGTAGCTGAGCTGGCAAGAGAGCAGTATTTTGGGTGAATTTATCATACTTCATTGGTGAAAGGAGGCCTTGAAGAAGGTCCCAGGCTGTAGTAGGAGATGGGACTGAAGCTAAAAATACTTTTACTGCTGTATGCTGTATTCCAAACAAGAAATGAACCCTGTCCATTCAGCCTGAGAGCACTGAGGGTGCTTACATGAGAGGAAGGAAGAGAGTGTATGGATTTACTGTCCTGGAAGGGCTAGAAAGCTGCAGTGCTAATTAGCGATGCAGGTTCAGAGACCATCGCCCCTGCGCGTGGTTGGTAACTAGCCTGAAATGTGCTCTCGGAAATAAACAACTAAAGCTAGAAAACTTTCGTTTGGGATTGCTGCTTCCTAGAGCGCGTTTACCTCAGTGAGGCAAGTCCCTTCTCTTACCATTCAGTGTGCCACATGTAGAAAAGGACACTTAAGGTCTTGTTTAGTGCCCTTCAGAAATTACCAAGCATTGTGCTCCAGTCTGGCTTTGCAATGGAAAGGCAGATCGAGGAACCTGTAACGGGAAACACCGTGAAACGGATGTGGCCTCGGGGTTTCAGTTTGGGGTAGTCACATACCTCTGGTTTTGCTTCCAGAATAAAACTTTGTATGTAATAACTGTGGCAAGATGTTTCATTAATGGATATTGGGTTAATTTTCAACAGAGACTCCCTCAGCCAGCTGCCACATGAAAGACTGGTCAGCACATGCTCACCTGTGCTCCTGCACTGCCACGGGAGTTTTCATTCCTCCTGAAATGCAAGTGGTGAGCGTGAGGAGTACAAAACAGGGAGGCCAGAGTGATCCCTGCCAAAGGTTTCTCATTGTCTTGTTTTCTGTCTGGTCACTTCTGTTTCCAGTCCTTAAGGGATAATATTGCTCATCAAAATAAAATTGCAAATGGCCAGGAGAGAGGGAAGGAAAGGCTTGTCTGGAAAAACTCAGGCTTAGAGAATTATCTTTTTCCTCGGCTTTGTATCAGACTCTTTCAGGCTTTATCCATGCTTGAGACAGCAAAGGTGAGATTGGGTGTGATATCGTGGGTTTCAGTGGATTTTTGTTCACGTGTATAGGCTGGGGGAGAGGGTTGCCAGCTTGGTTGTGTTTTCATCATGCTATTTCTCTTGTTAGTTCCTGTTCTTCCCATCATTGCCTAGGCTGTGCCTGCGTGTCAGAATATGAGGGAGGAATTGAGGATATTTATAATTGAGCAATCTTTCCAGATCTCTTAATGCTCCATTGCCCTGGAATGGAGCAATAGTCTTAGTGTTCACACTTTGACGTAGACTTGCTGTACCAGATCAGCCCCGGCTAGTGCAGCGTCCTGTTTCCAGGCTAAGCAATAAGGGCTGTTCGGAGGTAGTCAGCTTGCCTCTGTTAGAGATTAATTATGCAGTAACCCCTCTGTAGGAAAGATCTTTTCCTGGCTTCTGTCAGCGGCCTGCCATGTTTTATCTCATACTTCACCAGGCAATTGCATCTGCATAAATGTTGAATTCCTTTCAAGTGCAGTGGTGCTCATCTTACGCCTTCAGTAGCCTGCAGTGCTCCTTGCTGCAAGAGAAATTCTGTGTTGTGGAGGAATGTATTTCCTCTGACTGTTCTTACATTTACTGCCTTTCTGCTTCGTTGAATACTCTTTTTTTCTGCTGTACAGGAGTAGCTGATCGTACTCTGTTTGGCCACTGTTCTCTTTAAGGCCTGTTTCTGATACAGGTTTACAGCAATGGCATTTCCTGCTTTCCGTGTGAGTATGTCTGTTCTTTCAAAACAAATCTGCATGTTGTCTTCCCTCCAGAAGTGATGCATACACATCTCCAGTGTCGTTTGCTCTCAGTAGGGGAGAATCAAGGCAATGCATCTGAATACAGCTGGTGCTGGCAGCCACAGAGGAGGTAAAAACTCTCTGATCCTCAGAAACCTGCTCCCGGCAGCCGAGCGGTGGGAGCCTATGCTAACCTCTCCCAGGGGCTTAACCAGCACTGACTGCTGTTGCAAAATGCAGAACTCTCCCGTATTCTGCTTTTAACCAAGATGTCATTTATGAAATTACCTTTCTCTGATTAGGACAAGTTGCATCATGAGATACTGGTCTTTCTTAGAGAATTGTGTTTGTCTGGAGCTCTGGCTCCAGAGGAGCAAAAGCAGCTAACTGCTTTGTCTCGGACCCCTTTCTCTCCCCGCCTCTTGCTGGCTCTGGCGCTCTGGGATAAGGCTGGATCTGACACAGTTGAGTCGGGGCAGAAGGGAAGGGAGAATTGCAGCAGGCAGGGTCTAGAAATCCAAGCCCATCACCACCAGTATGGTGACAAGTCAAGGGACAGCAGGCTTTACTCAGCAGCCTTTTCTTGTTTGTGGACCTCTTCTGCCAAGTAGCCTTTTGGTAATAAACCCTAACAGCGATAGGTACTGGTGGAGTTCAGGGAGAGCACGTTTGTTCCTTGTCTTTAAAACCAGTGACCTGGTTTGTAGTGTTGAAGGATGCCTTCATAAAGGAACCATCATAAAACACCTGTGTTCATGGTGGAATGAAAAAGCTGCCGTTGATGTATAAAGGGCTTTCTCCTGGACTATTGTATTGGTTTTGACTAAATGTGACTCATAGGGGAACATGCCTCGACATGGTAGGGTGTTGTTACCTCTTGGGTAACTAAACCTGCTTTTAGCACCAGGGTTGTCTTCAGGCAGCTTATTTACTGAAGGGCTCTTCAGAGTACTCGAGCCAAATTGTAATGATGTACATTACACGGTATTAATGAAATTATTCCAGAAATGAACTTGGCCTCATGTGTAGATTAATTTTCACTATAAAGACTTCTCTGGTACAGCTATATTAGCAAACTCTCCTGGTTGAAACAAGGTTGAAATTGGCAAAAAAATGTCACTTAACTATTCTGGCATCAGTATGTCTTCATGTGCCGTAAATCTACCTTAGAGGCAAAAAGATTTATCTCTGTGTACATCACTTGCGTCAGGGATGTTGTTCCTAGTCTTGTGTCGATTCCCTTCAGAGTTTTCATTTTCCAGACTTACTATCCCAGCAAAGCCCTGGAATATTTAATTTACCCATGCCTTGTTGTTTTTTTTCATCTTGAGAGGGCACATCTGGATTTTTTTGTGTTGAAGGTATCTTTCTTTTTTGTTCTTAAGAGCATCTTGTTTACAAACACAGCTTTCTTGCATCACCTAGTTGTAACCATCTCTTGTATTTTGCGTGGTAGGGATATTTAATTAGAGTTCTCCTTGCTAGAGTTTACATTGCTGTCTTTCTTCACTAGGAGTTTAAATTTAGTCAGTAAAAGGCAAATCTGGAATCTCTCAGAATGACAGCTAACACTTACGGGATGAAGAAAGTTTATAAATATATCAGCAATGGATAATCAGTGAATCTTCATTTTACATCTACAGTCTGCCAGAAGTGAAAAGGCTTTCCAAGCCACAGTGTGTTACAGAAACACGTATTGCATCTGAAATATGATGGGTTAATCTACCTTCATCTTGTGAGCATCTGTACAGAACAAACCTTAGAGTTTTTCTGAAGTGTTAGGGACCTTCTGAAGCTTTAGTTCGTCTATCGGTTAGAACCACAAGAGAGATCTGAACTGTGATTTGTCCAAAGGGCAGACAGGCCCTGGGGAGTCAGGATTTTTTTTTTTTTTCCTCTTTTAACTTTTGTGGGTTTTACTGTGTAATGGACTTGGTAATGAGCTTGAACATCCCCTCCCTCTGTGCCTTCCATCCTCAGTCACATGGAGGTCTCTCAGCTTGGGTTTGCTCATCCCCTGTAACTCCAGCTGACTTGGCCGAAGGCATAGGGAAGAGTTCAGGAGCCCTTCTGAGTTAAGTTTTCCCCATGCTTGTTTTACACATAGAGCACACTTGGTTGATCAGTGGTCATAGTTGTGGAAAGTTGGATCTGAAAGGTATTTATGTCCAGAGTTGGACAAGTTCTTCAGAGTGTGCTGAGTGTCATCTGCAAGGTAGCCCAGTCTCCTACAGCACAGAGCAACCATGGGAGCAAGAGGAACAACCAATGAGAGACAGGCTGGAGAAGGCAGCACCAACATAACAGCAACCTGAGTTGCAGCTGGTGGCTGACCCGGGTAGACCCAAGGGAAATCTGCAGGGCAGACCTGTTCTTGCTTCTTCCGTGACTGAAATCCTTGTGAATTTGCTTGTGAGAGGAAAGCAGTGGTGGTAGGCTTGGCAGCCTGGCACGTGGTTTGTGCTTGGCTAATCCAGCTCCAACGTAGTCTATCAGAACAATAGAAGTAGGAGTTGGTGTGGTGACTCAGTGCATGATCAGAGTTCAAAAAAAGCAAATGCGTCTTTCAACGTTCAATACGCACGTTATTACAGACTTATGTTTCAGTAACTGAGTCATCTATCCAGTTATTCCTTTCTTTACACTTAAGAGTTTGTTCTTCCGTGCTTGTGATGTTTTTGCTCCTGGCACACGTCCCTGGCCCCTGACCGAAAAGAATGTGTGCTCTGTAGATGTGGCAAGAAGTCCTTGGATAAGTGCTACTTGGGGTTGGTCTGTCTTCAACGGGGTGTAACAGTAGATGTATTGCACAGCATTTACTGTTATAGTCCCTTCTTTTCCTTGTTCTGCTGATATCCAACTTTTCTCCTCTGCTTCAAGATGACAGAATGTAAATCTGGGCTTCTTGGGCATGTCCTGTCTGTAAAGTGCCATGTACACGTCCCTTGCTGCTCTGCAGCCAAGTCTGTTAGAATTATTTCCCCTTGCCTTCTCCCTGCTCCACCCTTACTTACCCTTCCAAAACTCATCTGACTTGTTCTATAACCTAAATTTTAAAGGGTCATTATTCTGTGACTTTCTTTCTCCACTTGGCACAATTTTTATTTCATTATGCAACTTCTGCTGTAGCACTTGATCACCAGCTGGATGATATTTTTTACTAACTTCCATTGGTTCTCATTGTATTTTTAACACAGTTCATGTTAGGAGGAGCTTGAAGGTTTTAAGATGTAGATACAAGGAACGGTTGGAAATATATTTTCTAAGATAACCCCCAGTGTTAGGTTTTAGAAGCCGTGGATATACTGGAGAGTGTAGCTACCCAGAGCGGTGACCTGGAGTACATGAGATGGACTGCACCGGAGAGCTCTTGCCTGTGGGACATTCTGCATGAGGTGCAGGATTTCATGTCTGTCACTTATAAAAGACACATGCCTGGGTACATGTGACTGGAGTCCAACCATAACTGAATTACTGCCTTTCAAAGAAGCTGTTAATACACAACTAGGAATGCTGATGCTGGAGGGGTTTTTACTGGTGATTGAGTGCCACCCCCCCTTCTCCAGTAGGTATTATCACTCCCTGGCTTGTACCGGTGGACCTTTATTAAGATTGATCACTGCCTCGGAGGGAACTGTAATATGCAGTTCAAAAGCAGTGCTTCTACGGAAATAGGCTTCTTCTGGAAATAAGGTTAAAGACATAAAAACACAATCACTTGCCTGCTAGATACCAGCTTATTCCTAAGGAGGATTTCTAAATCATTCTTTGTATCCTGTTTTTATTTCATGCTTGCCTTGTTTGTGCTCCAGTTCTTTCCTGACCTGCCTTTCACATACTTGGTGCTGTTGTGGTCCCCTGTCCCCCAGTGAACGGTCTTGACCATTCCTTACCTTGACTTCTCAGCTGTGGCTGAAGTTTCTTCCATTAGCTTCTTTCCTGAACAGTTGCTCTTAAGCCGTTTTCCTGTATTTGTCTCTTCTCCAGTCAAATAGGGATTATGCAGGCTGTGCTGTTAACTGCGTAAGTGGAATTTAGTTTCCTGAGCTGACTTTTGCCTACTCTTCCTTCCCCGTTCACTTTTCCCCCACCTCCCCAAGTGCTCACGAACAGCAGGAGTGGATGTATGTCCATCTGGTGTGGGGCAGAGCTGAGCAAGCATGGTGAAGCCCTCCAGAAGTGTTGCAGCTTGCCTCCCCCAAAAATGCTGGGTCATGTGGATACTTCATTCTAAAACCATTGGTGTTCAAATCTGGCATTTCGAGAGCCCATATGCCTCTCCCCTCAGGTGTGAATGAAGACCTAAATCGATAGGTATAAGCTGATGTCTAGATGTGGATGGGGGTAGCTGTCCTTCTCCAGCATGGGTCAGTGAAATGGATTGCTGGGAATTCAGAAGTTAATTTTGTGAGTAGGTGGTAGATGCGATGACCTTACTGCTGAACCCTTGTTTAAAACACTTGCAGTGAAACATCCAAATGAGACTTGTTTCAAATGACAAAGGCTTGCTTAGTTCTCTTAGTCACACAGTCTGCATCATCTGTCTCCGAGCCATTTTTCCATCATAACTGCTAATGTCTACTACACAACAACCAGCGCTTGTCAGCTGGAGAATACGGGGTTGTTTGCGGTGGGGGAGACATCCAGCTCTTTGGGTTGGCAGTTGTTCTGGTCCGTGATGTAAGCCCAGTCAAAACAGAGTAACTTTATTGTTGAGACCTACTTGCAGCCTGTCCTGTTCTTCTCAGGGAAGGCAAAACCCTTCCGTGTGAATAACTTGCCGTAAAGCACTTGTACCCTCCAGGTCAAACAACCTTGGATTTCCATGCATTGTGTATCCAGTTGTTTTTCTATGATCCTGTGTGGTGTTCCCCAAGGAATATGGTGTGTCACCTCTTGGAATATGTCACTTCTTGGGATATGTTTCCACTGCGCTTCCCAGCACCCATTGCTGCATCACATTGACTTCTGCTTTCTACCTGCATTTGGCCTGCATGAGCTTGACAAGATAAAAAAGATAGCAGCCCTAAGCCTTCACTAACGCGATAGGTTCCTACGCTGCTGTTTGGTGTGCTGTCTGCCGATGGTGCAGCTTGTTCGCTGTTGATTTCTCTCCTTTTCCTTGCCAGGCATCTGGATGGCACAGCCTCACAGCTGCAGTTTTCTTTAACAGTATGTGTGCTGCAGTGAAGTGCCCTGTCTAAGCCCGTTATTTGAGGATACCTACAGGTTCTGGATCACGTATCTAAACCAGCTAATGGCTAAATGAAGGTTCACTTTCTGTTATATATATATATGTTCATCCACCTTTGTATTTTCTCTGTTTTATAGGCAGTGATTAGGCCCTCTGTTTGTAGCAGGACCTGCTGTGTCCGTAGGATGGTGTAAATTCTGGCATGCTGTGAGCGCAGTGGTGTGAATACTGGTTACTGACCTGCGCATCTTGAAACAGGTCTTTCAGGGATTTTCCTTGCCCTTACCAAAGGTCTTTCGTACAGCTTTGCACTAGATAACCTCGTTAAAATAGTAACTGTCTTCTCTGGAGCATAACACAGGATCATTCCAGAATTTGCCAAGCTAAGGGAGTGTCAGTGATCCTGCTCTAATTCAGCCTTCGGAAGTGCTGGGGAACAGATGAGGCTGAAAGCAGAGCTCTGTAAAGAAATGCAATCTGATGAAATTACTTGATTTTTTTTTTTCTGTTCCTCCCTCTGCTTGAGGGGATTGTACCAGCATTGCTGAGGCTGTGTTACCTTCCTCTCCAAAAGACCCACTGCTGGAGTGTGTCGGGGCCCTTCGAGGGCTGCTTTTCAATCCATTGCACTTAAATGAATCTGAGCTGGAACTTGGCTCCTTGGCCTCTTTAAAGTGGTGTTATCTTTCCTGTGCCTTATCAGATGGAGATGCTGCTTCAGTGATGTTACACTCCTCTGTGCAGTGGTGAAGCAGCGAGGTGGATGCAGAATACATCTGGTGCAAGCAGGCAGGAGGATTAGTTCCACTTCAAGAGTCTGACACAGATCCACATCTCCAAGAGGGGAGACAGTGAGCCTGTGGATTGGGCATCTGAAATAGGAAAGCTTGCCCTCCCCCTTTGTGTTGGTGAGGAGGAGGAAATCTGAATAAGCAGCTCTTTGTGTGTGCTTATCTATATACTGTCTCATTTAGCCTGAGGTTTTCCCACATCTGCTCCTATGTGTGAAACATCAGACAGAGACACATTGCTCTACTGAAATGTTTGGCATTAGAAAACTATTTTTTGTTGTTGTTGCCCCCCCAGTAAGTCTGTGGCCTTTTTATAATGTTTCGTGCTTTAAACTTACTGAGGTGTGACTGCGGCCATAAACGGAGTGTAACATCTGCTTTTCTAAAGGTTTCAGCAAGCCAAAACTGTTTCAGCGGGTTGTGTGTTTGACGCGTGATACCCAGTTGAGCGCAACTCAGCTTTGAGTCTGTAAATAGAAGTTTTAATCTCTGGCCTGGTGTTTCATTAGCTAGGTTTTCATGTGGGAGAGAGGCCCACGGTAGCCCAAGATAGCATGGGTCGTATACGTGGCCTTTTTCTAGAAGTGTTTGCTTTAGCTAACTGGCATTCACAGTGAGCTTTGTGGCTTTCTGTAACAGTGCTACTCTGTCCGTGGCACTAAAATCACAGTTGGTAAATATCACTTCTCTAAAATCTGTTCATTATGTGTTTCTCCGCCTGCCGCAGCATGGCTGCGCATGAGATCCGAACCCAAAGAGGCCTTGGTGGCTTCACCGAGTGCATGGCTGCTTCTGTGAAAGCAGTTAAAACAGTGGGTCACTCCTGTGCATCGTTCCTGTTACTCAGATTCATACCGTACTATGATGAAACCTTTTCTAACTGACCTTTTTCGGGTAAATCTTCAGTCGAGGGGTAGAATGGTGCGGGGGGGCTGCTGTAAGCCGTCTATTCAGGCTGGTGAAGAAGCTGGAGGTAGGTGAGCAGCTCTGGGCTTGGAAGGACCCTGAGAAGCTCTTTCTGGAACTGCGCTTTTAGCAAAAGCTGCC
Source organism: Psophia crepitans (assembly GCA_013399095.1). Classification (NCBI taxonomy): domain Eukaryota; kingdom Metazoa; phylum Chordata; class Aves; order Gruiformes; family Psophiidae; genus Psophia; species Psophia crepitans. The sequence continues at coordinate 705,894 of VWZZ01001807.1, read as the reverse complement.
GCAGGGTTGCATCGGTTTATTCTGAGGAGGTATATTTAGGTCTGGAAGAGTAATTACACAGCTTTGAATAAGTCTCGAGTTGGAAGAGGGCAAAGCTTAGCTTGGCAGAGATCCAACCTTCTGGGAGTCTTTCTGCAAAATGGTACAGACGGCTTTTTCAAAATAAAACTTCTGAAAACCCGTTGAATTGGCACCTAGTACCAGGCATCGGTCTGATCTATTTCTGGCTCTCCAAATGCAGAGTAAAACTTAAAATTAGACACTTCTGGTTTTAAGCTATTAGTTTCTGCTTTTCTTGTAGGTGCCTTGTGATTAGGATGGAAGGAAACGCCTCTCTCTGTGCAGCCCTCGCCGCGCTTCTTGTGTGTGTTTGGTTTCTGTGTGATCGTTCCTAATTGTACATCAGAGAATATTCTGTGGCTAAATACAAAACTGTCCTCATCTGAGTCCACTTTTTTTCCCTATTTTAGTGTTCTCTAATTGCCAGCCTAAGGATAGCTTGGTGGGAGGTGAATAGACAAAGCCCATCGCTTCCCCACGTGCCATCTTTTGGAAACATGGAACCAATTTCTTAGAGTTTGGCTTGAAACAATAGTGCTGTCACTTGCTTGTCTAACGATACAAACCCAGCCCTCATGCTTAAAAGCCACCCTTTAGAGTAAAAAAGAAAGTTGAAAGTCATTGTTGAATGACGGTGAAACTTGTGACTGGAAAGCAGCTTTGAATTTCATCTTGTAAACTCCTTTCTGCTCTGCACAGACTATTCCAAAGACATAAAAAGCCCCAAGCTACGCGTGCACCTGCAGCTCGGGTTCAGGTTTGCAGTGGTGTGGTTAACATAACCCCCCCAAATCCTTTTCCTAATCCCTTGCACCGTGTGGTATGTACAGCAGTGTTGGAAAGCCAACATACATCCTTAATAAGAAGCAGAATGCCTGTTAGCAGAGCTTATGCTAACAGCAAATTAGCTATGAAGGAGCTCTATTACTAATCAGTACTTTTTGCCATGGTTTGAAGTAATTAGCCTTCATTGGACTTAGCAGCATCCAGCAGATGCTTAATCATAGCCGCATTGTAATACAAGCGAGAACTCATGAGTAAGGAGGCTCGCACGCTGGAGCAGTTCTTGCCGATCCTACTGGCAAAGCAGCCACGGAGAGCCAGGCGCATGCGATGGGCGTTCAGGAGCTGGAGCTTAGTCACTTCAATATGAGCTCGTGACAGGAGTTAGGAGTTAGAGCTCTGAGCCGTGTCTGTGAGCAAGGTCTGCAGCAATGGGCTGTTGTACCTGTCTCATCTGAAGACCATTCGCTTGTAGCTGCCTTCCAGGATTCATCCTGAAGCTTTGCTGTCGTTACAGAATTGGCATTAGCCTTGCTCTCTAGAAAGTACCAGTTCCTTTTTAAAGATGGCTAATGTTGCTAAAATATTTGGTGTTTTCTGTATCACTTGTACCTTTCCTTGCATTTCTGAAGCACATGTGTTCACAAGCATTTTTCTGTTATGTTGAATTCCTGTTTTCATCTGTATCTGAGTTTTCTTTCCTTTAGGTCATTCAAGATACCTACTATTAAGTCAGGTTTAAGGCACCCCACATCTGAAATTTAACTTGCCTAATTTGGCTGGCTCAGTGAATACTTTATTATAGGCAAAGCCTTTTTAATCCCTCTGGAAGTGTTTCTTCTCCCATCTGAAGGAGCTGGAGTGAGTTGAGTGGAGCAATAAGAACCAGATCTCATCTTGAATTAATCCCAGATTCAAAGGTATTTTCGGCACTTAGATGTCTCACTTTTCAGTGACTTCAATAGCTATCCTTAGTTCTGTCTGGAAGGAGTTTCAGTTCGCTGCCTTGAAGGAATTGCTGCCTTCTGTTTTCCCACATTTTAAACAGAGATGATCAGCCTTTATCTGCATTACAGAGGATTACAGGTTTCAGTTATTTGTCAGCTACTCCTTTTCTGGTCTCTGTTTTTGCCTTGGCCAGCTCATTCAGGTCCCACAAAATAGCTCAGAGGACTAGCGAGGACCTCCTGGGTCAGGATCCAGTCCTTGTGCCTGCCCTGTTGGGCTCACCTCCAGGTCAGAGAAGGGCTTGTTGGGCTTCTGCCCCTTTCGTCCCAGGAGAGCTGATGCAGTACCAAGACTGATCGTTCTCCCCTTTGCCACCACTCTCTTTGGCTCACACCCGTGCGGTGCCGGGTCAGATGGTGGGCAGCCTCCCTTTCCCTGCTAATGCAAACGGCTTATCAGGTGCCCTTGCCCCTTTGTCCTGTGCTGAGAGGAAAGTAAGAGTGAGATGCAAACTTTGCTAGCTCATAGCTGTCAAAAGTGCCTTCTCTTCCCTCCCCCCAGGCCTCACTACTTTGAGACCTTCTTTGGCTGAGGGCCCAGCTCTCAGCTATAAACAGATCAGGTCCCGCAGAGGATTGGGGAACCAGAGCCCCGTGGAAGGACCCACGCACCTCGTTTCCAGGCTCCTTTGAAGCTGCCTCCTTTGAATGGTGAAATCCAGCTTCTCCTGAGGGCTCTGCAGAAGCCAAGGCTGTACCTGAAGTGACTCCCATGCTTGGGAAGGCTGCTTCTCTTCCCTTCTTTCTGCGGGTTCAGGCTATGCTGGAGCCATGTGCTTCTCCTCTCACCCTGGAGATAAGGGTAGGCTGCTCAGAAGCTGTGCAAGCAAAACCACGTCCTCCAGAGCTGAGACTGCTTTACGGTTTGAAACCCACCCCCCTATCCCCCATGATTTGAAGCACAGTGTTTGCTTGGCGTGCTCCTGTCTGTGTGCACCCAGGAGCATTTCCACGTGCATTTTTGTCCTCTTTCAAGCTGGCCGTCCTCACTGGCTTAGTCCCAGCATACGAAGAAGGACAGCTGCCTGGGAAGGACAAGCCGTCCAGGACACGTAGCGCATTTGCTGTACAAAAGAGGCACATTGTAGGAAGATAAGCTCGCGGACCTTCAGCCCAGTTCAGTTACGGAGGCTGGATCTGTCCAGGCCAGACGGTGAATGAGCTAAACCAGCTAAGCAGGAAATGTCAGAGAGTTTGCGAGAGTTTTAAAGGCAAACTCTGTTGATGGGATGATTAGTCTTCCCTGATACCTAGGTGGATTTTAACTGTATTGACTAGTGAAAAGCTTGATGCTAACCTAACACCTTTGTGTGGTGCGGTTTCAGGTGACGTGAACTGAGCTGCGTTGCAGAGGATCTTTGCAGGCCAGGTCGTCAGTCATTGAAAAAGATACTTAATAGTCGGGATTGATATGGCTTTGCACCTTTACTGAAGACTGTATTTTTATTTTTTTTTAATTTTTTTGCATTCTCATAGAGAGGAAGTCCAGGAAAACTGTGTCCGCTGGAAAAAGAAATTCACCTTTGTGTGTAAAATGAGTGCCAACCCAGCCACAGGACTCCTGGACCCCTGCATCTGCCGAGTATCTGTCCGTAAGGTGAGCATCTAGCTTCTGCTTCTGGCAGGTAGTAACACCAGTGTACTGATGGTGGTTACTAGCTGCTTTTTTTGGCAGCAAGAAGAATTGCATGGACACTGGTAGGAAGGAAAGATTGTTTGGGCCAAGATGGAACCTCTCTGTCCAGCATGGGCGTTTGACAGAGGGTGGGAGCGACCAGGGTGGTAGTAATCTCGAGAGACACAAGTTTGTGAAATCTTGAGAGCAAATTCCAGGCTTGAGTAATGATTTTCTCCCTGTTCTCTCAGCACATATAATAGCTGTTTTTCCTGTTTGTTTTGTCTCCTGTTATAGGAGCTGAAGGGCGGAAAAACCTACTCAAAGGTAAGAGCACAGAAAGGCCAAATATGGCAGCGTAATGATGGTCTTGTCTTCTGTTAGTGCCTTACACCGCTTGGAAACCAGCGGCTGCTGTGTGAAGCAGTCTGGAGAGACAGTCATTAATTCTTAGTTTAAGCCCGAGTTAAGTGATTTCCCAAAAAAGTCAACTTGCTGGGACAAGATCCAGATTGCACTGGATATGGATTGGAGAAGGGGGTTGGGAAGATGATCTGCATGTCCTCAAACTTTGGGGAAGTTCTGAGTCAGATGTGAACTCTCTGGCTTCTGGCAGCGTCTTGCTAATAAAGAAACACAGACTCCAGTTCTGTTCTCCAGAGCACAGCAACCAGCTGTGGCTGGGGTAGGCACCTCGCCGCCTTGTGAGTGCAGGCAGAAACCTACAGTAGAAATCCCCACCTCCCAAAGGACAGGAGGCATTGAGGCAAAACCCAAAATGATCAGCAGGGAAGTTTTAGTTTGTTCCCTCCGGTTTATTGCCTGTGCTATGGAAGAGACAATGGGCCACCCCCTTCTCTGCATGCTGGATTAAGAGACAATGTTGGCTTAAAAGTTGAGCTCGCACAGAGCTGAAAACCATGTTTGTTTGAAAATGAGTCACTGCTGCTAGTTTCTAATAAACAGATGTTCAGGTCACGCATGACCTTGTAAGAATTCTAATCAATATCCTTCCTGAGACCATAGAGGCAACTGGCTTTGAAGGGTGAACTGCACTCACTCTGTGTGCTGCTGTGCTGTGTGGTAGAGGGCAATGTTGCTGCCCACACTGTTCCTTTTTTGCTGCTAATTAGGACATGGTCTCTAGGGCCATTGGTTTCTTTTTCACTACATTCACACTGGGGTGCGGTTATTCCTCCGTTCTGCAGAGCTGCCTGTCGAGGGAGAGCAGCATAGCTGGAGGAAGAGACACGCCTCTGAGACAAAGTAAATGCATCGACCTGTTCCTCCTGCACTGTCCGTCCTCAAGCTTCCCACAGTATTTGGAAATGCAGATTTAAAGGAATCCTGAAGGCATGTCTCCGTGGTGGAGTTAACCTGGGCTCTTATTCAGGCCGTGTTCTAACCCACTTCCCTGTTACTCAGTCTCCAGTTTGTTCAGTGACATTTTGAAAGAGACCTAGTTGCTCCAGCCCAGAATTGGAGACAAAATCTCAAGTACTTGTCATCTCTTAGGCTGGTATCTTGCCTGGTCTCCTGTGTTCTAGAATTCAACAGAACATGACCTGAGCACTTCAGCAGCACAGAGACAAGGGATGTCGCACCAGACAGGCTGATTAAGTCTTGCAGTCTTGTCCCGTGGACCAGGCTTGTTCCAGGCAGGTCCTTGTGGCCGAACTGATTTACATGGGATTCATAACATTCCTAGCAGAAGTCTGTAGTCCATGTTCATGCAACTATTTTCCCATTCCCATTCTAAACAACAAGAGTCCTCACCTTTTGAAACTACATTCATTCAGCTGAAAACTCCTCCATTTGTGCAGAAGAAAACGCACACTGTGAATATCCTCTTTACCTGGTCCCCCTTTGGCAGGGTCTGAGAGCGATGGAGCTGTTTGTGCTCAAGACAGTTTCCATTGATTCGTGCACCTTTTGTTTTGACGTTAATGTCACTTCAGTGTCAGGGGTTATAGAGCGGAAGCCAACAGGAAGGACCGATAAAGCGGAAACTCTTTCCCTGAACTGGAAGAAACTCCATCAGCTGGCTGGAAAACTGAGGAAACTATTCTGAAAGGTTACATCTGAAAACATCCTTTTGTTAAGGGATCCTTCCTCTATATACTGGGAGTCTGCTTCCTGAGGAGAGCTTCTGACCTCAGCACGCTGTATGGGTCGCTGGAGGGTTCTCCCACACTCTGTCCTCCCATGTCGATCTTCTCAGAATCTTCTCAGAAGTCAGCGCTGTGGTGGAGGAAGAGGCATCCGGGTCTGGGCCACTCCTGCGCCCTATTGTTCTGCTGGTGTGGTTGTGCCATGTCTCCTCTGTCCTCCAGTTTTGTCACGCTGATGGATTGCAGCTCCTTTTGTGGCTTTCTTCTGCCTTGTTTATCTCTTGAGAGATAAAAATGCACTGTTTTTTCCTTATTGGTGAATATTCAGCAAGCAGCATAGCCCTTGGCTAAAGAGACAGAGGAACATCTACAGCAAGGGATGGAGGAACACTTAAGGGAATTCTTAAGAGGGGAGAAAAGTTGTTGGTTTTTTTCCTTTTTTTTTTTTTTTTTCTGAAGAAAGGTTCTTGCTCTATCCCATGCTTTTTTTTCCTTTGCCATCAGCTCTTGTTTCCCATTGAGAATGAGATGGAGGAAGTAGCTATGCTAATCTTGCTGCTGTCTTCCCCTGAATCATATATCTTGCGCAGGCTGTGGTTCAGACTTTTGATTTGGAGCAGTGGGAGCCAGGGTTCATACGGCAGTGCCTGTGGTTTGTGCTGTAACTCCCTATCAGCTTCCACACTTGAGCACCACATTTCCTTAGGATGGTGCTTCTGGTTGAGGTTCCCAGTTCAGCTGTATCATCTGGCTGGCAGCACCAGGGCAGGAGAAATGTGCTGCACCACTCAGAATAACAGCTAGGTCTGAGCTGCTACTTCTCCACCTTCTCTCCATGTTCTCATGGAAGCTGACCTGTACGTGGAAGTGACTCAAACTTTCTGTTCTTGGATGGTTTGGCCAAATATGGGGCACAGCATCTCTTCCTGATCAGATTAGATGAGACACAAATGACTTCTATTGCTAAAGCGCTACGTAAAAGAAGCTGTAACTTTTTCTTTGGGGAAAACACTGTATTTGTACACCAGGAATTAGAGCAGAAAAACAGAAGTACTCTTTGTTGTGTTCATCTTTACTCTAGAGGCATCAGTATCCTCTTTGAATTTGCCTGTGATCTTCAACTTTCTGTTACTTATTTGCTTCCCCTTTGTTAGAGAAGGTTTAGAGAGCTCACAGCTACATCTCTCCAAATATTTCTCTTCCCTTCTGCCCGTCAAACATACCACTTGCTAGGTAAATCTTCACGATGTTGAGGACGCTTTGCTCTCGGAGTTCCCCAGCCCAGCAGCTGCATCTGTGAGGGTGAGGCACGTGCACTGCTGCGTGGCTCTGGACTTCCAGCTTGCTCTGCCCAAAGTCTCAGGGCTGGTTTTTGGGACAGTGTCACTTTCCTCTGTAACAATATCCTTTCATCTCCTGGTTCACATGCTCCACTGCATTCTGGGATGACCTGACACAAAGAGTGCCTTATTATGTTTGTGTATGTGTGATTCTGTTTTTTCCACATCAGTGACCTAGTGCCTTCCATGTCCTTGGTTATGCAATGGCCGTGGGCTGGTTAACGCTCTCCTGGCCAGCACCACTACTGTACATCCTTCCTCAGTGCGGGGCTGGCTTCCTGAAAGCCCCCACGTGTCCACCTGGCTTGGAATTAGGAACGTGACCCTGCCCATCCTCGAGAGTAGGGCGTCTTCGCAGCCACAACTGCGTGTGTGCCAGCTCCTATTTCTGCCCTCGCTCTCTTCCTTCGGTCTGTGTGACATTGCATATCCCTTTATTGAGTGATTTTTGTTTTCTCTCCTTCCCCTCAATTGTTTTCTTGGCTACAGCTGGGCTTTGCTGATCTGAATCTGGCAGAATTTGCGGGCTCTGGATCTACTGTCCGTTGCTGCTTGCTGGAAGGATATGATACTAAGAACACCCGACAGGACAACTCCATCCTAAAGGTACGGCAGCTGGTGCTGCTACAGTGGAAATCCTGCTGTTGACTTTCGCAAGATTGCAGCCAGAGTGCAGTGCTAGATCTGAGAACAGGTCCTGTTACATACAGAGACAGGACTTTGCTTTTATGCTGCTAGTTTGACTTGGGAAGTTTCCCATTATCAGAGTTGCCCTTTGATATCTTGGCATCCATTTGGCCAAGCAATGACCCTTGACAACATTCTTTATCGTCAAAGAAAGCGTGAACAGAATGGGGGGAAAAAGTTCTAAGAGCATTGTCAGGGTGGCCAGGCTGGTGTCCTGCTGGGCCACGGCAACTTGGAGTTACTGATGCCAGTGATTTGGGGCAGGGAGGGAAATACCTTGCTAAATCCCTGAAGCTGATTTCCTTTGGAAAGGAACTAGGTCTTGCTAATCTTAACACCTAGCCCTTGACCTCCTGGCTGTTGTGAAGTGAGGAGCTCGCCACAGCATGGCTAATGATGTGTCTTGTCCCCCCTCTCCAGGTCACAATCGGAATGTCCCTGCTCTCGGGGGACCCCTGCTTCAAAACGTGAGTTTCTGGGTGCTTGCCCTGTTCTGGGCAGACCAGGACACCTAATTCTTTTGCCGTTTGTACTGGGTCTGGCTGAGATGGAGTACACCGTTCTCTGCTGGAGGCTAAAATTTATGGGGAGGGGGAAAAGATGCCCTTGGTATGGGAAAGTACAAGGGAAGAGCTTGAAACTGGTGGTCTGGATTGTTGAATCAGCCAGAATAGCTAAGTCAGCCTGCACTGTTTACTGGTTTGTTCTCCGCTCTGGTTTTCCCAGCTTGGTTATTGGTCATGCCAGTATTTTCCCTGCTAGTGTCAGTCAGGTTTTGCAAACTAATGGACATTGATAACAAACTTCATGTTTTGTGTGAAGGATAGAATTTCACGTAGCTCCGGAGTTGGTTTCATTTGACCTCCGAGAAGGGAAAGGTCAATGAGGAAAACAGTCTTGTAAAGGAACACACTTCATCACAGGATAAAGATCTTGAATTGAAACAGCAACAAAAATACTGCAAGGCTGAAATATTTTCATTCTCCTTTCCTTCTACAGGGACTCAGGTCACAATTTATATTAATTAGCAGAGAAAGAGCAGTCGCACTCTTTTTAATGCATCGTGATAGGAAAGCATAAGGACAGTTACGCTGTGAAGCAGTTTTGTTGCTTAAAGAACTGTTTGGGGAGCAACTAAAAAATATACCGGCAACGTGTACCTTCGCTGTGCAGCGTAGTACCCTGCCTCAGCGTGCTGTAAGGTGTGTGACACTGCTGCTGTGTGCCGATACAAATATTTTGTGTTGACTCCCAACAGTATGAGAGAAGAAAGCTTTACCTTGAGGCCATCTCTTGTAGTAGTGGTATTCTGGGCTAAAAGGTCTAATTTTAGGAGCTAGCTTAAATTGTATAAATTAGTTTGCATTCTTGTTATAAAATGCTGCGTAATTTTTGGTTGGTTTATTTTCTGAATGGTTTTTCATAGTGCTGCAGCATTTTCTGAGACTTTGAAACCCTAAATGCAGTGTCATCTGATTCTGAAAAATTTCTGCTTTCAGAAGGAAGTGTAATAAAGACATTCTGGATATCTTAAACCATAACTTTGTAATGGTAACAGATGTTTTAAATCTAGGGTACTAGGATGTCTGGCAGTAACATGTCTGACAAAAATATCTGTTGCTCCTTCACTGTGAAAGCCAGTCTCACTGTTAGAATGCCTGAAAATTCTACAGAATTGTGTGTGTATATATATATATCCATTTAATTTAAGTAGGGTGAGTTTGAAAGTCAAACCTCCTAACTTTCTTATAGGATTTTTGCAATCATTCCCATTTTTTCCTTATATGCTGACAATGTGCAAATGTCTAAAAATGGAAACTTTGCATGTAGAATAGTCCTTGATCAGTAGAGCTTTTGAGAAATGGCACTCATTAGGGGATTAGGCAGGAATTAATCTGTGCTGGGAAATGACTTCCGAGCACTGACTTTCTGCAGCACTCAGATGAACCTTCTCCTGGGTGTCGTGCAGGAGGGCAGAGCAGGCTGCTTGCCTGAGCTGCCAGACCCACGGGCTGTTCCACAGCTGCTGCAAGAACAGTTTGCTTGATTAAGGCTGTAAAGGCCTTATTAACCTGCAAAGCAAAGTTCCCAAAGTACCCGGGTGCGTGTAAATCACTGATAACATGATTAGGGAGGGATTTTTGTTTGGGTTTTGGTTTTTTTCTTTCTTTCCTGGGGAAGGCATGCTGTGGATTTCCTGAAACATTTACAGCTATTTGACTGCCCATATGAAATATTCTTGGCGCTTTATTTATTCCTCCCAAAATACTGCAGTGGTCCTCTCATGTAGCATCTTCCCTCAGAGCTCCCAAGTGAAACAAATAAAAGTTTTTCTTTCTCACTCCTCACTTAAAAAGCATAATATGATCCATTAGTTCTAGTTCAGACTTCGGGCTACAGGGAGGTTAGGGCTCCAACAGGAATATTCACTTTGCCACGCTGCACATGCTGTGGCTTCCACCCAAAAACACTTCTGGAGGAAGGGAGGGGGCGTACAGGCACTCACTGCTCTGCCCTGCAGTCAGCATTTACAAAGGGATGTTGGGAACATGCAGAATAACCAGAAAAAATAATTTTGACAGCTGGAAAAACACTTTTGTCTCACTGAAATGGAGTTTAATCATCAGTTGAAAAATGGAAAGGTTATTTCATCGTTGTACTCTCATAGCGGGATGGGGTTGCTGGGATAAAAGGTTTCTTTTTGACCTGAGCCAGAGAGGTGTAACAAAAGGGTGCTGGAATTTAGAGCTGGACAAGAGCAAACTGGCTCCTGTTTGTGAGGCCAGCTGGTCTCTGGACACATGTTGGGGGGAAAGAGGAGCTCTGGATGGTCTTCTGCAGGGTTTCACGGACTCGGAGCCTGTTGTCCTGTATAAATGATGGAATGGCCCCTTTTTGCCTTAATTTACCTCAGAAAGTTGGCTTTCCTTGTAACGCAGTCCAGATGCAGTACGAGGTAGGGAAGACCCAGGTCTTGCATGTAGGAAAGCAAAATCCAATGTCAATCTGTGTCACTAGTCGCAGAGGACTGCCAGTGTCCCCCCTCCCCAAGAAGGGTGGGTGCAGGTGGGGGGGTATGGACGAGACCCTCTTGATAGCCCAGAGCAGGAACTGCCAGCGTGGTGGGGTGATTCGCGGTCCCTGCCTGGCAGTTTGTAACCTTCTTCGCTTCTGATTACAGGCCTCCTTCCACCGCCAAATCCATCACCATACCGGGACAGGACTCGACCCTGCAGCTGACCTGTAAGGGTGAGGGAACCACAAGCAGCAGCAGCAGCAGTTCAGCCACGATTGGCTCTTTGCGTCAGACCAAGCCAAGAACTGCCATTCTCAGCTCGGGTATGAATGCCCATCCTGGAGCCATAAAACTCTTGGCTGTGCCTGGACACTCTTTTGTTTTTCCCGGCAGTTGCAAGCACAGAAACTCTTTAATTTTTCATGTTTACCCACACCCATCCTCATCCCTCTGCTCATTAAGAAAATGGAGAAAAACAAAACTATCTATTAAGTGCAACTGAGGAGAGGAAGCATGAATCTTTTCCACATGTTTCTGTTAGTGGAGATAAAGCAATTTGTTCTTTTTGCTGGGGATTTAATAATTCATGTATTGCACTCATCCTTGCTTTCTGTTGTGCTCAGTGACACTTAATATTGTTCTCCACTCAGCTATTCTGTTGCTCAAACTTATCTTCTAGAAAAGTTCCCCTGAAGGTTTTAGAGGTTGGTTTGACGTCTAATGGCCTTGTTCCAGCTGCTGATGCAGAGTTCTTTGCCTTCCTATGAGCCCATTTTCAAGGGCGCTGCATTTTCCCATAGCCTTTTTGTCTTCCCGGCACACTCCAAACGTGCAGGCAGATACACTGCACCAAAATAGCACTCCGGTCTCATCGCCTCAGTGACTTAGCACAGTGTGCAGGTGCTCTTCTTAAAAAGCTGGCTAACGTGTACGCTTGTGCAGTTTTGGATAAGCTTGCTGCAAGACAGACAAGCAGGGGTGATAGCAAAGGAGCAGAGGTTACGCTGAGGTTTCCGTATCTAATTCAGATGTGATTTAAATGGCATGGACTCCCTCACAAGTACTAGGAGAAGCATCCAAATGGAGGTTGTAATCCTTCATGGCCAGTGGCCATTTGATGCTTTCTTGGTCTTAGCGTAATGCTTTTAACTATGGATAGCTTCAGATCCTACCTGTCCCTCTAGATCCTTCAAGCCACCAGAAGTGCTTGTAAATGCAGGTGCTGAATGCTAGAATTAGTGATAAGCTTGACAGAGCAGCTCATTGTTGTCTCCCCTACTCCCCAGCTGCTTCTAAGCCCTCTGCTAGCCTGAACAGCAGGGCTCTGCCGACAGCCTTGCCCTTTCCTTGATCTAACGTCCCAAGATCGGCCTCCAGTCCCGGGTGATCAGCAGGCAATGTGCTGGCTCGGGTACAGTGTCAGCGGAGTGCCCTGTTGTTCCTTGGCAGGTGTCCCAGAAGAACCGGATCAGAACCTCTCCAGCCCGGAGGAAGTCTTCCACTCGGGGCACTCGCGGAACTCCAGTTACGCCAGCCAGCAGTCCAAGATCTCCGGTAACCACTGATCCGCACGGCTCTGCCAGCACTGGCCCCATCCCTTTTTCTTTCCTGCAACAAGCTCTTGCGAGAGTGATTTGCAGCCATCTCGCTCACCCTGCTCTTCAATATCAGTCTCCTGTTTAGTCTGTGCAGATGAGCTCATAGATGTATGTCTGCACCTCTGCGTATGGAGGCAGAAGTGCTGGTCTGAAGCTGAGCTGCCTGTTAACTGTGCTGCCAGGAAGGGGAGAAGGTGTGGTTTGTAATCACTGTGTTTTTGCAGGTTACAGCACGGAGCACTCTCGTTCTTCTAGTATGTCTGACTTGACCCATCGCCGGAATACCTCCACCAGCAGCAGTGCGTCCGGAGGGCTGAGTATGACGGTGGAGTGTCCTGAGGGAGAGCGGGACCACAAGCTAGAGAAGCCACCTCGCCCCCCTCGACCAGCCCTTCTGCTGGATAGACCCTCCCGGTAGGTAACTGAGAAGGAAGGTGCCTTCTCTGGGAAGGAGATAGAGAATCTATCCCTTTGTCTTCGTGCAGCGGTAGATTGAACTGTAGCCATTGAGGAGGTGGCTGTTGCCAAGGGAAGCAGAAGAGAATCTGAAAGTCTGCATCTTGAAAGCTGAGTAAGTTTTCCCTTTATTTTCTCATCCCAGGAGGAAAAAGGATTCAGTGGAGAGTCACCCAACCCGAGTGGATGACACCAGGATCGATGCTGATGATATAGTGGAGAAAATAATGCAGAGTCAGGACTTCACCGATGTCAGCAATACTGAAGGTGAGAGGAAGAGTCTCAAAGGGGAGATCTTGGCTGTTCCTTTATCAAGACTGCCAAGCTTTTACAGTCAGATCTGATCTGCCATGGACTCCCTTCCCCTTCTGACAGCAATTTGATTACAGTGCTTGCTAGGTGTTTCTATGGTAGGTAAACAAACCATGTGGATTTCAGCGCGGCACATCCATTAGCAAAAAGCACTTGCTGCTGTTCTGCACACTACAGCAGAGGTTGAACAGTAGCTCAAATACACAGGATAAGAGGGGAAAAACTGTTCTATAGTTAGTCACCATAAATTATCACATATGGCAATGTTACATGAGGATTTACACCTCGCTCAGTATGGGTTAAAACTGGACTGAATGTAGCCACCTCTCACCAGCAGAACAGGCTGAGTTTCTCCTCCAGTGAGCCTGCAAAAGCAGCAGGAGGCCCCACATCTCATCTGCTCAGATGTGTTTAAGCTGACCAAGAACTTACATCAGTGGAATTACCTTAAAAGAAGCAGCTGGAGGAGTATCACTGAATTAATTTCTCTGCGTTTTTTCTTCCGAAGCTTAATGCTGTGGTTGATTTGTAGCTGAGGCTTCCTTTCAGGGCAAGAGGAGGAGTTCCCAGGGACTCTCTTACCATGGGAACACCGGGAAGCATGTACATGCATTCACAGAAACACTTATTCCCGTGCTGACCGTTGCATAACGCATCTGGGAGGGGAGCACCTGGCAGCAGTCGGTAGCTCTGGGTTTTGATGCCTTACTTCCTTTTCCATCTGCAGACAGTAACCTGAGGTTGTTTGTGAGCAGAGACGGAACAACTACATTGAGCGGTATTCAGCTGGGAAACAGGTAGGCTTCCCGAAAGCCCGGCACTCACAGGCACTCCAGAGAGATTAGTTTGCTCTTTGTACCCAGGAAATGTTCACCTTATGCTGCAGGAGAGATTTCTAAACATCTTGTGCTACATGGTGGCTTTATTCCCACGTTAACGCCCCTGGGATGCCTCTGGTGACAGGCCTCAGCTGCACTGGAGTATGAATGGAGCTCTCAGCAGGAGCTCGGGGGGATAATTCGATCCTAGTTGTTAGATCCAAGAGCAGAACTAAGGAGCAAAAGGACAAAATGGTAGAGGCTGGTTCCTGTTTGCTCCTGCGCCCCACTGAAGGCAGGGAGCTTTGCCTCCTGCTGGCCTCCAGCAAAACTGCAGCAGCCTGGTTTATTGTCCCTTTCCCCACTTACTCTGTCTTTGTCGAGGGCTTGTTCTCTCATAAAGATTTCTGAACAAATAAAACTTTTTCTTGCCACAATACCTCTTCGTACAGTGTCTTGGCCAGTTATGTTTGAAGCTATAGCAGCTTCTGAGGTTAAAAACCACAATACTGGTAATGCAAAGATGTGTCAAGCTGGTGACAAAATTGGGAGCAAAGCAAAGCCAGGAACACTGGCCATTTGGGCAGGATACTCCCCTCCTCCCTTTCCTCTGTCCTTTAGAAGGATTCGTGTGTTACACCCAGCTCTTTCAAGTGCTCTAGTGTTCACTTGCCACGTAGCTGTCTGTTTTGTGTTATGAGGGTTGACTTCTCGCCAGGCTGGCTGTTATTTTCAGTGTTTTGTGTGGGGTTAGGGGGCGATGCTTGTGAGTAGAGAGCTCTGAAGAAGAACTTGCTTGCTCCAAGTGACTGAGGAAAATAACCTGGCTTTCTCATCGTCTTCCCCTCTGCCTCCCCAGGGTCTCATCTGGAGTTTATGAGCCAGTGGTGATTGAAACCCACTAAATGTGAAGAACAGGGTAGAGCTGCTGGAAACAGGCCCCCTACCCAGTCCGCTGCCACATGGATGCCAACCTTTACCTCTCTTCATGCAGCATTCCAGAAGGGATTTCTCCACAGCCCTCCCCATACATTTGCACTGCAGAACTACTCCGAGACCACTCCAGATCATGCACTTTCCCTGCGTTGGCATTATCCTTCTCTGCTTCCTGGTTCTTCCAGTGCCTGCCTTCCCCCTGTCTGATCAGATGCATGGTGTCTGTTGAGCTTATCCTTAGTCCTAGAGGATGTTGCTCAGCTGCCTCCCTCACTCCACCCATTCACTTGCAACAGGGGACTTCTCAGCTTCTTTCTCCCCAAAACATTGGGTTATACCACTGTGAACTCTTTAAACCACTGGGGGAGGGGGAAACCACTCTAACCAAACAGAGAGCTGCTTGTTGGTGACACGGTGAACTGGCCACTTGCAGGATGCTTTATTCCATTGACTCTGCAAGGGAGCATCACCTTCCAAGGTTAACGGTTTTACCGAACAAGGTATGCTGTGGTTCACCTTCCTACCCGCAGATCCCAAAACATCCTCTTCTCATAGGAAATATCTCCCAAAAGTGCATTTCAGAAAACTACCGCAATCCAGATGGGAGTTGATAACGGTTAAATGCTAGTGCTTGTTATACCACTAACTACATTGTGCCCTTCCACTGCTGGGCATGGAAGGGCAGTGTTCATCTATTAGCATTAGCAGGAGCACTTTAGAGGTTCCAGATTTTACCTGGAGGAGGCTTCTACTTGCTGTTCCAGGAACGTAATCCCTGTTTGCTGGACTGATTCAGCAAATAGTCCTGTTGGAGCTTGGAATATAAAGCCTCTTTTTTTTTTTTTTCTTTTTTTTTTCCCTGGCTCAGGAAGGGAGCTGCCCTTCTTGAACTGTGAAAAGAATCTGGTTACCTGATAGCCCTCCCCTGGGCCAGAGCAGGATACATTTGACTGCAGTGGTCTCTCTGTTGTGGTGGTGATTAATAATTGCCTCTCTTGGCCTGGGCCAGTAAGGGAATTGGTGTTGGTTGGCCTTTCTTGCCCTGTCAGCAGGGATCTATGCCTGAGCTGGTTCCTTTTGGGGCTGAGGAGAAGCCACTGTCTCTGCCTGCAAAGGCAGAATGGGTGTTTTCTGCTGCATTAGCCACAGCAGCTGTTCTTACCTGCTCTGTGGCAAGTGAATTCTTCTGACAAGGCTTCAAACTGTTTTCTGGTTGATCTTTCAATTGCTCTTCTTCAGGTTTGGTTTCTGCAGTTGTTTGACACTTTAGCTGCCTCTTTTCCTTGCAGTGTGTGGCAGAGATGTCGGTCCCTTTCAGCTCCCACTTATAGATTCCTCTGAATCGCGAATGAGGATCTATGCCCCCCCAGCCGGGGGCCGTCAGCAGGCTGTGCTTGCAGCCTTCCTGTACAGAGACTCTCAGCCGATAAGCTATTTCTGTGTAGTGCCCTTTCCTCTTTTGCCGGTGTACTGTAGTAGCACTTGGTGGCCGTGCACTCAGAGCAATGGCACGCTCCCAGGCATGGCTTGGGACCGTGCCCTCCTCTGACACATGTGTGTGCGCGCACACTTGTCCCATTCAGCAAGGAAAGATTTGTAACTGATCACGTCGTCGTTCCAATTCGTAGTTATTGTAAAGCCTTTTTTTTTTAAAAAAAAAAAGAAGGATTAATTGTGGTGTCTGTGGCCAGAATGCATGCAGATGAGCTACTGGAAAAGGGAATTTGGCTGAACTAGAAACAAGGAATGAAAGGGCCTTGATTTATATTTTTTTTTCAGCCTGCTAGCTTAAGGATGGCTGCATGGGGAGGGTGCTAGGCACCGTGGCAAAGCTATACAGCTGCTTACTCTGTTTCGATGGTTTCTCTTTTCAAGAGGTTTCTTTCTGTGTTTGGACAGACCACATAGGATATGGATGTTTTTCACCCTTTAAAGGGAGTTCAATTTGGATTAGGGTAAGAAGGGGGTACAGACAGCACCTTGGTTTGGTTTAATGTAGGGGAAAAAAGTACTGATTCTTTCGAGTCTGTCTAGAACAAAAGCTCTTTCACACTTGCTGGTGTTTTTTAATGGTGGTCTCGTCCATTCAGTCCGGGCAGGTTTGGCACTCGCTGGCAGGCTGGTGAGCATCCTGCCCTGTTCCTGGGATGCTGCGTGTCTGCAGGAAGGGGAGCACTGCTTGCTTTTCTCTCACCTTGGGGCTCTGCCAGAAAGCCGGGCCTGGCCTGACGCTCTGCTCAGGTCAGGGTGGGGGCAGAAGCAGGCTCAGGCAGCAGTGGGTGTTCTGCCCTGTCTACAGACAGCCATGCAGAGCTGAGGGTCAGGCCGCTCCCCAGGGGCCAGCAAAGGCCCCCCCCCACAGAAAACCGGGTCCAACCAGGACTTGAAAGGAGCAAACATAAGCCAGGAAAGAGGCCAAGACCCAGCTTGCGTCTGCTGCTTTGCTTCTGTTCCCATGAAGAACAATGGCAGTCACTGTCGGAGCAGTTGGGAACCCAGGGCTTTCTTCTGGGCTCCCGTTGGCGAGAGTTGGCTGCTCCGAGACGCTGGCAGCTCGGCGTGTCACGAAATCCCCAGTGGGACAGAGGGAGGAATCTCTTCCCGGCGAAGGAAGAGGAGAAGCAGTTGGGTTTTTCAGAAAGCCGGTCTCATCTTCCCAGGCTGGCAGCGGCGTAACCTGCTCCATCGCGTAGCTGTGGCCAACCTGGGCACGTCTCCGGCTTCTCTTCTGCCGACTTGGCACATCATTGCTTGCGTTTTTGATAAATGTGTCTCATAGGGTATCTCTTCCTTGTCCTCACGTTACTATTGACCCCACAGATCTTGGTCTTTACGTAGCTTTTTAGCTCTCCTACCCCTGGTTTTGAGTAAGAAAGCAGCCCTAGTCATTCAGCCTGGCGCAGCACAGCCAGGGCTGGAGCACCCAGAGCAGAGCCGGAGGGCGGAAGGAGCAGTCAGTCCCTATTTCTAGATCCCACGCAGAGCTCCCGCTCCGTGTCCGTCGCAAGCGATGCCCCGCGGTCCCTGGCCGGTGGCGGGCATATGAGGCGGTGGCGATGGGAGTGGGATCACGTGTCCTGCAGACTTGCTGCCGTCTCTCGGGAAGCTGCGTCTCGCGAGCACTTTTTCCTTGTGGCATCGCTGCCATCTGTTCCTTGTTGGACCTTGAACATTTAAGTGAATCAGTTTCCAGACCCAAACCGCTGGCTAGTTTCCTTTGGGTTTTTTTTTTTGTCATGAAGTTTATTGATTTAATTTTTTTCTTTATAAACCCAGCAGGCTGGTGTTTTTTTGACTACATTATTGTTTCATTGGTATTTTATTTCTGGGGGGCTGAGGGGGGATGTTTTTCCCCACATTGTTCCCCTTCTCAGGGGATTCAGAGGTGGCTTAAATGAGTAAAAGGACCTTATTGGCAAGACTCTGCATCCCCTGGGTTTCAGAGGCTGGCAAGCAGGGCTGCTGACGCCTGCCTGACCCTGGAGAGCAGAGCTGGCTCTCTGCTCCAGTCTGGGGGTCAGGTGAAACGTGAGGGCTTTGCTTTCCCAGTCTCTGGACCTTGAGTTGGTGGAAGCCCATAGCAAAGAGTTGGGAAATTCAATGTAACTTTTTTACTAACTGTTGGTTGTTTTTTTTTAAACCAGTATAAACTGAGTGAATGTCCAAAAGAATAGGCTTAGTTGTGACTCGGTGAAGGAGATGGGTTTCAATTAGAAATTGTGATGGAAAAAGGGGGAGAAGGATGTTGCTCCTCCATCTTCTTTTGCATGGTCGGCACTTTAAACGGGGGCCTTCGTGCTGTCCTGCCCCTTGGTGCGACGGGCAGCAGGCGTGTGATCTCTCCCCCCCCCCATTGCCACATCACTTTCCGCCCCTGCAGAAAGTTAATAAGCCCTTTTTAACATTTGCTTCAGTTTTTAGAGGGTTCCAAACCAGGCCGAGACCTGAAGAAATACGTATTTCATTCGCATCTTAATAGGAGGGGTTGACTTTTTATTTATTTTGGTCGTTGCTGTTTCTTTTTAAACTGGTAGCTGTGCAGCTGGACTCTGCACGCGCTGTTGTGAACCTCTGGGAAAACCTCACTCCAGGTACGCTAGAGCACCTAGGTTAAACACCCCTCCTGGAGAGGGGGGTCCCCCCGCTCCCCCCCTCGCCGCCTTACCCGGGAGCTGCAAATTCCCCCCGCCGCCCCTCCTGCCCCGTCCCCTGCCACCCCACCTAGTCTCTAGCTGAACAAGTTCTTGCTCTGGTGACTGAGCCCTGTGGACAAGGCTGGTCCCCAGGGACAAGTTCCTGCAAACACTGCCTGGTCGCAGGTGTTTGTCCTTGAAAAGCCACTTCCCCGCTGTGGAGGGAGGGGGGGATCGATGAGCGCAAAATCCTCCCCCCTTCCCCCCTCCCGCTTCCCTCCCGAGAGCTGCGTCGTTGTCCGTCAGCCCACCCACGCCATCCGAGCCTGGTGCCCTCCGCAGCTCCGCGTTGCGTCGCCCCTGCCCC
Organism: Psophia crepitans; assembly: GCA_013399095.1. Lineage (NCBI taxonomy): Eukaryota > Metazoa > Chordata > Aves > Gruiformes > Psophiidae > Psophia > Psophia crepitans. Next base: position 686,655 of record VWZZ01001807.1, on the reverse strand, counting down.
GTCGGGAGGGAGCGGACGTGGAAACTTGGGAAATAAAAAAGGAATTTGGATGAAGCTCTTGAGCGAGAGGTGTGGCTGAGCCTCATAACTTGCCTCAAACACAAGGAATAATGGTAGAGCCCGTATTTTTGTGGGGGGAGGGAGGGGAAGGGGAGATGGTGTTTTATTTTCTTGAAAGTTAATTGAGCTTGGTGATCTTCGGACGAGGCGCGCACTTGGTTTATATCAGATTCTATAGAGAGATCGCTGATATTTTTGGAAAGGGAATGGGTCTATGCAAACTTCCAAAATTGCTTGAAAGATAGTTTAACATTTTTTTACTTTGAAATCTAAAGATAAATCTAACTTTTTTTCTTAAAGCAGAAGTGCGTTTAGAAAGAGAAGCTACTTCCACTGCTCTATTTTGATGATGATTCTTGGAAAGTTTGGGCTGGAGGGAATGACTATTTTTCACCGTTTTTATCTTGCTCCTCTAGGGTTTTTTTTTTGTTTCTTTTTCTAACGGAATGCTGTGCCGTCTTTGATTCAACAGATCGTGTTTGTATTTTCTGTATCTGGTTCCTAACGTAGAGAAATAACAAATATATGAGGAAATCAATATAATGTCAAATGTTGTTATGGTTCGGGGGAAAATAAAGGGTTTTGGTACTTCATACCGGTTCTTCTGGCTTTGTTTCCGATGCCGCTGACGGAGGTTTGAACTGGATTCGGGGTCTGCTCGCTGTCGCTGCCCGCAAAGGCTGGGGGGACCCGGGGGGGAGCGGCTGCGCCGTCTCACCCCCCCGCACCCCCATCGCCTCCGAAGGGTGCAGAAGGGGCTGGGGGCGG
>VWZZ01001807.1:629921-641605 GCA_013399095.1 Psophia crepitans | reverse complement strand
GCCCGTGTCCGTGCGCAACCCCCTCACGTGGCACAGCCCTGTGTCCCCTGCTGCCACCTGCATCCCTCGGCACGGCGCAGGGCACGGAGCAGCCGCTGGTGCTGCTGCGTGTCACCATGTCCTCGGCGTGCTTAAATCGATGGGGATTTAACCGCACGTCTGCTCCCTGGCTCCGAGCTGCACCCCGGGGGCTGTGGCGAGGGGACCCCGCAGCCAGGACCGCAGGACACCAGGTCCTGGTCCCGGAGGGGGACCCTGAGTTCCTGCCCTGGCTGCAGAAACGCCCCCGGCTGGGGGCACCGTCCCCTGGCAACGCCTGCACTTGGGGGCAGCACGACGAGCTTGGTTTGGGGTTGTTTGAAACCGGTCCCCGAGGCAGGGAGTGCAGGGAGCCAAGGCTGGAGCAGTCGCGGAGGTGGCTGCTGGCATCCCGGGCACCGGGACCCCAGGCGCTGCCTGGGAACGGGGGGCGACACGGACGCTGGGGCTCTGTGCGTCCCAGGCCACCTTGTCCTGCATGGAGACACTCCTGCAGGGCACCCCGAGGTCCCCCAGCAAGAAGGAACCGCTGGTGGCAGGGGGCTCCCGCTGGCAGAGGTGCCATCCGGCTGTCACCCCGCGGGGGGGGATGAGGGCAGCGGCTGAGCCCCGAATGTGCAGGGCGGACCCTCCTCCGCAGGGCTGGCACCCTCCTCCGTAGGGCCAGTATCTTCGTCCAGGGATGTCACCCTCCTCTAGGACTGGCACCCAGGGCTTTTTGGGTGTCCACATCTGCCAGGCATCCCCAAACCAGGGCCCCAAAGGCAGCCCCTGAGCAGCCAGGCAGGTGCGAGCAGACATGGGCACTGCGAGGACGGCGGGGACAGCGGCGGGTGGGCCGGCAGGGGCAGGAGCGGGGCTGGGAGCAGATGACAGCGCTGGGGAGGAAACGCACCCAAGCGATGAGTGACTGCAGGGGGGAGGGCAGGAAGGAAGGAGCTGGCAGGGAACGGCTTCACAGTTATAAACTTATCCCTCTCGGTCCCCACAGTCTCCAACCAGCGCAGCCATGGCCGAGGGCCAGAAACGGGGGGGCTCCAAGAAGTTCAGTAAGTGGCTGTGGGATGGGGCGGGTGGGTGATGGGCTGCTCACCTGGACAGCCTGGCTGGGAGGGGGGATGCAGGAGGGTGAATGTGTGAGCGTGACTGTGTGAGTGTGAGCGTGAGCGTGTGCTCACACGCTCCCTGGGTCACTATCGCCCAGGGACACTTGGAGCTGAGATGGACTCTGGTCTCGTTAGGAAGCTCATTGGGGTGAGGGGCTTTGGGGGTTTCCATCCTCACAGCTTGGGCTTAGCTCAGGAGCTGGGCACTGGGACTGGGACCAGTCTGCTGCAGCCCAGCCCTGCACTGGGTGCCAGGATGCACCCAGGAGGATCCACAGGGCAGCTTGGGGGTCTTCAGTCCCCAAATCACATGCTTTGGGGTGCACAGATGGGGGTGCAAGTCAGTGCCAGGGGTGGGGGGTGGCCAGGCCCCCCACAACAGGGTGCTCCCACAGCACAGGGACAGGGGCGACACAGAGAAGCCGGGGTGAGACCCTGGGAGTGGATTCCCACCGGTTGCTCTCGGAGGAAGCGCTCAGTACTCGCCAGGACCGAGCTCTGCTCTTTCTCACAGACCTCGGGTTTCCCCAGGGCCCCGGGAGGCGGCTGCAGCAGCCTTCACCCCACTTCCCAGCGCTGGGCTGCGCAGGAGCCGGCCTTTGCTGCTGCTCTCTGCATTCCTGCCGCAACGCTGGCGCCGGAGGGGGGCCAGTCCCTCCACTCCCCCGGGGCCCTTCCACTGGCAAAACCCCCGGCCCCGTCCCAACTGGGATTTTCCTTTGCGTAGGGGAGCGGAGAGATGGGGAAAGTCCCCGGCATTACCTTTCCCACCTCACAGCAGCCTCGGGGCAGGCAGCAGCAGAGGATGCTTGGACTCCGAGGGGATGTTTAACCCAAAGCAGTCTTGCCTCTAGCTGTGTCCAGGCCGTGAGGTTTCTGCCATGCAGAAGAGCTTTTGGGCAGCTGCAGCCCCTTGCAGGGCCCTTTGCCCCATCGGGCTGCAGGGATGCGCTGTGGAACCCACGGATGGTGGCAGGAGGTGGGGTTCCAACAGCCAAGCACCCCCAGCTACCCAGTTCCTCACACAGCACCGCTGCAACATGCAGCTTCCTGCCTTGGCAGCCTCGCTGTGCCCGGAGGGGAAGAAGTTCTGCAGAGCCCCACGGTGGCATAAACATTGCAAAACCCGTGGAGGCACCCGGCGTACGAGGGCTCCGGCTGGGAAACGCTGCCCTGCAGAGCCGCGGCCGCAGCCTGCTTCACGCCACATGCCACCGTCCTCACGCCGGCACTGGCACCGGCCTGGAGCTGATCCAGCTGAGGCGGAGGTGTGAAATGCAAAGCCAGCCATGGGGGTTATAAATACTTCTCTGGCTAACACTTTGCGCTCAGCATTTGCAGGTGGCGGCTGGGAGCTGCAGGGAGGCTGCGAGGGGCTGAGCGCTTGGCTGAGGAAGTGGGGAGGTTATCTCCTGCCCGCAGCCGGTGCTGCCACGCGAGCACCGAGTCCCACATCGATGTTTGGTTCCGGCTCCACCGTGCTGGTGATGGACGCGCACGCGTGGGCACGTGGCTGGGCCCCCATCCCCTGGGGAGATGCGGTGTGTCCCGTGCTTTCATCCCGGAGAGGGCAGGGGTACGGCCCACGGGGCTGCCCCAAGGCTCGGGGCAGGCACAGCCACCAGCCCTGCCTGGAGTCCCCTGGGGGAAGCAGGAAGGCGGGAGGAAGAGATTTGAAGTCATTTCTGTCATTGCCTGCTCACCAGAGCTGCGTGTTTCTTCCTCCACCCCTACAACTGCAGTGGGGAAACACAGCTGCTAGATTTTCCAGGGCACAGGGGACGTTTGCTCCCCGAGGGACCAGGACAGACCTCCTGGGGTCCTGGCAGAGATGCCCCAAGCAGCACCACATACACCCCAGGCCACAGGGACGTCATGCCAGGCTGGGACTGGAGACACTGTGTGTAACGGGGCTGATACCAAGCTGCACCGCGGCACAGTGCCCCGTGCCCACCCCAACACAGGACCAGGGTCCCCAGAACCCCGCACCATCACACCGTGCTGGCAGTAACCCCACACTCATCTCTCCTCTCTCCTCACCAGAGTTTTTCAAGTTCAAAGGCTTTGGGAGCCTGAGCAGCATCCCCCGCTCCTTCACCCTCCGTCGCGCGTCCATGGGCCCCAGCACTCCTGAGACCCTGAGCTCAGGTCTCCATCCTCCTCATGACTTCCTGAAGGATCCCTTCGACAGCACCCAGGATGATCTCAACACCATGCCCAAGAGCCCCGGCCCCTACGCCCGGTCATCAGACATGTACAGCCACATGGGCACCATGCCCAGGCTGAACCTGGGCAAGGCAGGGAAGAGCCTGGGCAAAGCCAAAAGTAGCCAGGAGAAAGGGACCCCCAGCAACAAAACCCTCCGGACAGCCTCGCTCCCCAGCCCCAAGTCCCTCAAGAAGCCTGGCACCCCTGACCTGGGCACGGACTCACCCCCAGCTGCTGGGAAAGCAGAGCAGGAGGAAGAGGAGGCTCCCCAGGACACCCTGGGGGCAGCAACAGCTGGGACGGGCCAGGAGCAGATGGGGAATGTCTCCTGCCCCAGGACAGAGGCACCGAGCTCCAGCCCAGCCCTGAACCCCAGCCAAACCCCAAGCCCCGATGCAGCAGTGGGAACGGAGACCACCAACAGGGATCTGCCAGAAAAGGGGCAAGAGCATCCCAGAAAGAGCTCCCCAGACAGGTACGGCCATGTCGGGTTTGCTCAGCCCTCTGCCAGCACCTCCTTTCTGCCCCCCTGAGCAAGGGGAGGGGGCTGGGACACAGCGGGGTCCCTGCAGTGCCCCCCGCTCCCCCGTGGTGCCGGCGGGATGCACCCGGCCGGCAGGACGGTACAGCCTGAGCGCTCCGCACCGCGGCCAGGTCAGTGGCTCCATGGGAGCGAGATTTCCTGTGGGATATCTGCTCCCTCCCGTTTCCGGACGGAGTGGATATGTCTCGCAGCCCCGCTCAGCTCCGGCGTCCCTTTGTCCTGCCTGCGGCTCCGTTCCAGTGCCAGGACGTGCTGCAGAGAGCTGAGACCTGCACCATCCCGGCCCCCTCCACTTCTCATTCTCCTCTTTTCCACCCCTTCCATCCTACTCCCCCCCTTTAAGCAGCACTGACTCACTCAAGGCACAGGGACAATCCCCAAAACCAGCCACCCCAGCCCCGTTTCTATCACCTGCCTGTAAACATGCCCCCCCCAACACAGACTGCCCCCTCCAGGCACAAAACCCACCCTCCAGGGGAATCTGGGGGCTCAGCTCTCTCAGGTGAGGGTTGGATTTTTTGCAAGGTTTTGATCTCAAAATCAACAAGAGGGATTTTTAACTCCCTCTGCCCATCACCTGGGTGCCTGGGCATGAGGTTCCAAATGCAACCCCAGCCCAGCAGCGTGCATGGGACTGGGGGCACGAACAAAGGCACCAACCCTAAATTTCTCCCCAAAATGAGGTCCCATCATACCACCCCTCCCCTGGCCCGACTCTCTCCACACCTGGGCGGCCCCCGACACCCCTGTTTCCCCTGCACCACCCTGGGGCTGTTGGCTCCTGGCCCCAGCGCTGAGCGTTTGGGAGGTCTGGGTGGCCCCAGGAACCGGGTGAGGAGGAGGAATTCATGCCGGCCACACATTCCTGCCGGCCGCGAAGGGAGGGCCGGAGGAGGGCTGGGACGGGAAGGAGGAGGGTCCGCCACTGCCTTACGCGCCCCAAAGTCCCAGCGCTCAGAGCAGAGCGAGCCAGGAGAGAGCCCGGGAGAACTTCTCCCCGTCCCGCAGCAAAGGCGCTTGCCGAATCGCGCAGGGCTGATGACAGCGGTGGGCAGGAGGTTTCCCAACCTGGGACAGGGCAGGTAAGGGGTCCTGGCCCCCTGGCCACCCCTCATACCCCGGCATGGCAGAGGGGACGGGGAGGGAGAGGCTGGGAAGGGGCTTTGCTTGGGGCGGGCACAAAGCCTCAACGCGGATGATGCCGGAGCCACCGCTCGGCCACCGAGGTCCCTGGCCTGCGGCGGCATTTGCTCATGGAAAGAGCGAGCACATCGGCTGCAGCTGCTGAAACCACAGTCAGCCACAACCCTGCGCCAGGGGAGAGTGGCTTGGGGGCTGCGGCCAGCGTGGGGGGCCGGGGTCTTGGGGGCTGGTGGCACTGCCACGTCCTCTGGCAAGCACAGAGCCCCAGCAGTGGCAGAGGGTCCCCGCAGACGGCGTGTGGGACTCACCCAAACCCTCTGTCCCTCAGGAACGACTTAGGTCCCAGGCCAGCATGGCTGGGAGCCAAGCGGCAGGGGGATGTGTGTAGATCACCCGGGTGTCTTGGTTCTGGGAAGTGGGGACTCGGGTCCCTAAAAATTGAGAGCCAAATGCTCTTTTGCATCATCTGGGGCTGCTCTGACGATAGGTGTAGCCATGCTGTTTGCCAGGGAAACTGAGGCACAAGAGTGACTGGCGCACTGCGGCATTTCTGCCCCTCCCAGCCCTGCTCAGAGCCCCTGCCACCGCCCTTGGTTCAGGGAGCAGCCATCTGCCGGAGCCGTCCCCATGGCTGGGCCCTGCTGTGGGGCGGGCGGAAACAGGACAGGGATAGTGCCGCGCCCCAGCCCTTCCTCTTGTGCAGGAACATCCCTGGGGACGGGAACAGTGCGTTCCTGCCAGGCCATGGCAGGAGCTGGGGCTGGCTGCCCAGCACGGAGCATGCCCATGCAGAAGGAGCAAGAGCGTCCTTGGGAGGGGAGGATGAGGATGGCCTGGGGCACGTTTTCACTTGCTCCCCTCCCTGGAGCATCCCTGGTGAGGACAGACCCCAAGGCAGGATGGGCTGAGGATGCCCACACACAGGAGGGCTTTCCCAGGGATGCTCCCTGCAGGATCAGGCCCTCTCGGGGCAGAATTGCGCTGCTGTGGGACAGGGAGCAGCATGCAGCCCACCGTGCTGCTTGGAGCAAGGTGGTGGCCGTGACTGTGTCGGGGACATGGTGACTAACGGGAGATGACCCGCAGGCAGGTCACAGAGCGGACGTGACTCGACTTCCCTCCGCATGAGGCCGTGCGTGAGGCACGGGAAACACGGCTTCCCGCGGGGCGCTGGCAGGGCGCTGCCCGCAGCTGCCGACAGACCCCTCTGACAGTGCTGCCGGCCAAAACCTCGGAGGAGGCAGCTCTGCAGAGGGGGAAACTGAGGCACAAGGTGCTCAAACATGGTTCCCCAGGGGCACAGCCTGTACCGGTGTCCAAAGATGAGCTGGGCTCCGGACGATCACCCCGGACCATCCCCAGCAGCCAGCCCAGAGCTTGGCACATTCGCAAATCGCTGTGATACCTTCCTGAGCCCAAATGCAGCAGCCACCCTGCCGAAACCCCGCTCCCCGGTGCCACTGCAGTAGCGCAGGGTCCCAGCGGCTTAGCCACTGCCGTGTTCCAAAGGCAGCCCTGGAATTTTTCCCAGGCGTTCGGCTGCCCCCAAAAATGCCGTTTCCTCCAGGAATGCGCAGAACCAGGGAGGCTGCGGCCCCTGGCCCCCCCTGGCCCAGCTGCTGCCCATCCCCTGCGCGGGGGCCTCCCCTGCCCGGGCTCTTGCAGCGTCTCCCAGCTGCTCCCATGCTCCCGATTTCCTGCCCAGAGGCCCCCCGTCCTCTCGCCGGTTTTTCTCACGGCTCTCGCAGCACCAGGCAGCTCTCGGCGGCCGTGTGAAAGGCAAACAGGCTGGAGAGGCAGCGCCAGGGCGGGCAGGCAGCCTGCAGCTGCCCCGGGGAGTCTGTGTCCATCCCTCCTCCCAAACGCTACTCTATTTTTTTCACCCCAGAAAAGTTTGGGCTTGATTTCCAGCGCCTTTTCCCCTTCCAAACTGGACAGCGGGGGATGTGGTTTCAGCAGCGTGGGCTGGGAGAAGATGAGGGGGGGGATCCCCGCTGCAAGGCTGGACACCCTGAGGGGCTCATGCCGACCTCAGCAGGACCCACTGTAATGCCATGGGGGATGTCCAGTGGGACAATGTCTGGCAGCGGTCACCTCTGCCATCCCCGCAACTGATTTCTGAGCCACCAACCTGGAGAGAGCCCCCAGAAGAGGAATTTGTTGGGGATGCCACTGGCAGGGCTCCCAGGAAGGGTTTGTGCACAGGACCCCCAGTAGCTCCCACTACAAGGCCGGGGTCCGGCCGTGGCTGTAGGCGTTAAGTGGAGCAGGGTGGCTCCTGGCAGGGAAGGGACATCCCGGGTCTGTGACACCCTGAGATCTGGTTATTTCTTAGTCGCAGCTGCCTGCCCTTGCACTGCCAGCCTGCCATCCCAGGGCCTTCACTGCCCTCCCGTTCTCGGGCAGGCGACCTCAGCAAGCAGTGGGATGTCCATGCTGAAACTTGGTGCTGGGGAGGTGACAGGTACTGGGCTCTTGTTAAAGAAGTCTGTATTTTTTTTATATTATTCTGAAAGGCAAGACCTCAGGGTAGCACATCCCAGCTCAGGCTGTTACAGCCTCTCTGCCTTTGAATTCTCTGTTGTTCCCCTTGGATTCATCCATACAGACACTTACCTTGACCTACAGGAGCACAAAAAGCAGTAGCAGCATTGCTACATGCTCCGGAAAGAGCAGGAGCCATCTGCGTCCCCCATGAAATGATGGCAAAGAAGCTGCCGGATCATTTGCCTCTGAGGGTTATTGGGTTGGTTGGCAGTGGGCTGAGGGTGAACGTCACCAAGGAGAACAGGAGTTTCTTTTGCCTGTATGCTGGGAGGGCAAATCTTGCAGTCTCAGCCAGGACATCGCAGTTCACCCCGGCTTCAGTGGGAGCTTGATTTCCACAGGGTTGCACGAGGTCGAGGAGAAACAGTCAGAAACGCCTGTCCAGGCGGCGTGTCCCAACGGCTGCCAACTGGGAATGCAGCTCTCCCGGGGAGCAGGGCACAGGGCCCCCCACCTCAGCATGCACCCCCCAGCACCATGACCTGTGGGGACCTCAGCCTGGCCACTGTGTCTCCCTGGCCCAGCTCACACAGTCCCAAGCTGATTTGGGGACAGATTCTCTAAAAAGGCCTCATTCTTCCCTGATCGCATTAGGGAGGCTAAGCCCTGCACCGAGAGTGGGCACGGAACGGGCAGGAACAGCGCTGGGACCCTGGGAAGCTCTTCCAAAACCATGGCCATGCTCTCAACCCCGTGACAAGGCGAAGGGCACGGATCCCTGCTTGCCCTGGCCGTGCCACCACTGCCTTTGACCTGACTGTCACGACGTACTGCCTCTTGCTTATGTATTTTTATTTTTCCCCTTCCTTCTAGCCACCACGATGGCCTGGAGTCTGGCAGTGAATACGTGAAGGTAAGATGCCGAGCGGAAGCGGGGTGGTGGCCCCAGGGTTGGCCAGGTCCTACACCAGAGGGGTGCTCAGCCCTGCAACCCCCCATCCCGCCACCTCCTCCAGGCTCTCTCTTTGGCCCTGGGAAAAAAATCCCTGCCAAAGACAGCGAGGCCGGGGGAGGCAGGAGACACAAACCCTACATGGTCCCTCCGACGCTGCTCCCCCTGTGTTTTGTGCTCCCCATCACTTGCGAACGCCGCAGACGCAGGGGCAGCCTCCTCCCTCTGCCCCCACGTAAAGAAACAGAAAGGTTTGAGCCACTTTCGTGGCTGTCACATGAAAGTCCGTGTAAATCTCTCCAAATCTCTTGCTTATCCTCCAGCAAACTATTAACATTCCTGAGGACTCTTCATGTCTGGCCAGAAATTCATTAGCGAGGCGCCTGGCTCCGGAGGAGAGCAGGCCCTTTTGCAGGAGGCTGCTAGCACGACAGGAGCCAGGCAGGCGGAGAGGAACGGTGGCAGGGATGCTGTGTGGTTTGGGGACAGAGCACAGGAAATCTGCCCGGGTGGTCACTGCCACGCGATGGCCTTTGGGGTGTTTGTTTGAGAAGGGCTGGAACCTCCTGAGTCCGGTTGCCCGATGGGGATGTAATGTTGCTGGGCAGACGCGGTTGTTGAGAAGCGATTTAAGGTCACTCAAGTCCGGCTTGGGTGGTGTCATTGGTACAGAGCCCTGGGACTGGCAGAGCTGGAGGTGGGAAACGTGCTGGGGCGATGAGGCTCCGATGGGAACGATGAGGCTCCAGCTGGGCTTTGTGGGCAGAGCCCTGGTGTGGGGAGCCTTGGGATGTGAAGGAAAGCTCCTGCTCATGCAGGCAAGTCCTTGGCCCAAGGGACCAAGCTGGATGGTTTGGGGTGTTTTCCCTTGCTCCGACAGCAGGTACACCCAGGGACAGGCGCATTTTGTGGCTCACGAGCTAGTAGACTGAAACGACATGGGTGTGGAGCAGTGGGTATGGCTTTGCCTTTGGGGTCGAGTTCTTTCTGGTGAGCCAGGAGAACTCTCTGCTCTCCAGGCAGATCCCAGACCTGAGCTCTCTGGCCTTTATTTCTCATTCGTCCCCACGGTGTCCAGACATGACCTGTGGGCTGTGATTTATACGCCACTTTCCTTTGGTCACGGAAGCAACTGATGGCTGCAGTGACAGCAGCTATTTTAGGCAAATGAGTAATTATCTGGAGTGTGAGCCACCAGGATGATGGGGGCACTCGGGCTGATTGCAGCCGTCGTGCCTGGCTGGGAGCCCACATCTCCGTGTGGCCAGAGGTGCTCAGCACCCAGCAGCGTTCGGCCCCAGAGCCTGCAGGAATCAGGGTGGGAAGGCAGCTGCTGTGCCTGGGATCCCTTGGGAGCAAGGGGAGACAGCGCTGGGACCTGCCACTGTAATAGGTCCTTGCTGTGTGGCTGGGAGGGAGTTGAGCAGAAGGAGACACCACTGCAGGGGAGAGCAGAGGAAAGACATGAAGAAAAGAGCTGCTGAAGGACAGAGTCAGGAGAGAACACCCTGCAAAGCCCTTGAACTTCAGCAAGGAGCTGGCCAGGGCCAGCTCTCCCACCACCAAGCCTACTATGATTAGGGGTACAACCAGGAGCTAGGGAGGGCCAGAAAGCCAGCATCAATAAGCACTTGGTAATTAACATGCTTTAATAATAGCCTGAGGGTTAGTGTTTCCAAGCTGCTGGGCTCTGTTTGCTTACATCCCAGCTAGCCTAGTTTGGTCCTTGGGCAGGTGAAGGAGCTGCAGAACAGTGTTACCCCAGCAGCTGATAAAGCTGTTGTGCCTCCCCACGAGAGCTTGGTTGGAGGTTTTCACCTTCCTCCTGCAGAGGGCCAGCACAGGCACAGCCGGGGGAGGGGGGGCATTGCCCCACAGCACCCAACAAGGCTGCTGCTCGCTCCCTCGGCGAGAGCCCGTCGCGGGGGAGAAGCCTCGGCAGGAGGATGATTCACCGTCGGATCCTTTCGGAGCAGCATCTCCCTGTGCGCTGCCATCTGGTCTGTCCCTCAGCGCCCTGTGAGAGGAGAGGAGAGCCCGTGCTCCCCGCCCATCCCAGCAGAGCTGCAGGCACCCATGGGACCCATGAGCACCCACCACCCCACGTTCCCTGCCCACAGGCTGCGTGCTGTCCCCCTTCCTCCTGCTACAAACCTGCACTGCTCTCCCAGCTCCATTCTCCCCTGCAAAACCCAGGGCAGAGCACGGGCCCAGCGAGCGCCTCCGAGCTCTCTTTGTTCTGCGCGGAGGAGCTGCTCCGGGGACCTGTATCTCATCAGCCCTCTCTGCTGCCTCCCTGCCTGGGGATGTGAGGGGCTCGTTTGAATTAATTAGCAGGGAGGCTGCAGGCTTCTGCTGTCTGTGGCAGCAGGAATACCTCTCTGAGCTCACAGCATCCACCGGGGCAGGGGTGGGGGTCTTTGGGCCAGGACACAGTTTGCGGGTGGGAGTGTAAAGCCCCCCATTACAAAAGCATGGGCAAGGCCAGGCCGTGCTGGTGCGGGACAGAGCAGCTGGGTGCAGCAAGCAGGCGCAGCGCTCGCTGCCGGGTGCTGGGGGAGCCCCTGCCCGTCCCCGTGCACTGGGCAGGGTGTCAGCTCTGGGTTCAGGCAGGAATTCTGAGAGGTTTTTCACGAGTCAGGGCTGGAGCAATGCTTTGAGTCATCAGCACTGCCTCGCACATCCCATACGTGAAACTGTGGCCTTAATTAAACCGAAGCGGAGCCTTAATTAAACGCGACTCAGAGACGGCCTACGCGGGGAGCAGGCAGCTGGCTCCACACCGCGTGAGGCAGGCACCAGTGTCTCCCTCGGGAAGGTGTCACCGGGGTGGGCGAGAGGGGACGAGGCTCTCCCTGACCCATGTGCGACACTGGGGAGAGCAGGTTGATTTGGCATGGGGAGATGAGGGGTGCTGGGTCCCCTCAGGGGTGCCTGTTCCCCTCAGAGGAGCCAGTTTCCCTCAGGACACAGGCAGTCGGGGTTGCTGGCTCGCTTCAGGGGTGCCTGATCCCCTCAGGGGTGCTGGTTCCCCTTGAGGAGCTGGGTGCCCTCAGAGGGACCAGTTCCCCTCAGGGCGCAGGCAGCCGGGGTGCCGGTTCCCCTCAGGGGTATCGGGTCCCCTCAGGGCGCAGGCAGCCGGGGTGCCGGTTCCCCTCGGGGTGCCGGTTCCCCTCAGGGGTGCCGGTTCCCTTCGCGACACGGC
>VWZZ01001807.1:616505-629588 GCA_013399095.1 Psophia crepitans | reverse complement strand
CGGTGGGAGCACCGGGGGCAGGGACCGACCCCCGGCCCCGCTCCCGCCGTGAGGCAGCTCCGGCCCCCGGGCTGCGGCGCAGGAGAGCGGGTGCGGGGGGGGCGGCCTCCCCGGGGTCCCACCGGGAGCCCCGCAGCCCCCAGCACTGCCCCGCTGAGCGCGGGGCTGGGTACGGGCAGGTACCTGCCTGCGTTCGCCAGGGAGGCAGCGAGCGTGAGATGAGCCAAGCGCCAGGTCGTAGGGTCCGGCTCAGCCCCTCCGCAGCCAGGGCCGCAGAGCCAAAGCCGCCAGATCTGCTTTGACAGGCAGCACAAGTCTCTGAAGGGAGCCCTCACCTGCGGCAGACCTCGTGAAGGGGAAGCATTTAGCATCCCCCAAAAGATGTCATGTGCAGGGAGCATCACGGAGCGCAGAGGAGAGACCAAGCCCGGATGAACAGACAGGTCCTTGGCCCGGGTCTGTGTATGCGCTGCACTGCTCAGGTCTGATGGGTGGGAGAAGGCTGGGACCCATCTGTCACCTGTCCTGTGGCACTTCCAGCACCACCACTGTCTGGGCACGCGTCTAGGTGTCCTATTTTTGGACTCTGGCATTTGCACAGGAGGGGCAAGGTGCTAGGAATCGGTTCCCTCATTTACAAAGTCAGAGAGCAAAGGTGTTTAGGATTGCAAGAGCCAAGCACGGTCTGAAGCAAGAGCCGTAGCACACTGCAAGTTCGAAGGGAGCCGGCAGCCAAGAGAGCTGGCAGTCTTATTCAGTACTCCTGCTGAGCGAGGTAGGTGCTGAGCTTTAGAGATTATGCTGGGTAAGACGGAGCCCAGAAGCAGCATTTCAAGTCTTGTCATGATTGCGGCTGATCTCGGTGCAAAGCCAGGGATTTTGATTGCTAGTGGGGGCGAAGAGGGAAAAGCAGAAAAGCTTTTCCTGTTAGTCCAAAGGCCGCTGAGCCACACAGGGGGACGTGCCCTAGCGCAGCAGCCCTTGGCTGCACGTCGCGGCGGGCAATGGGGTGCTTTCAGCAAGCTGCTGCCAGAACAAGGGAAAGCCAGGTGAGCGTCTGGCTCTCATGCAGGGATGCGAGAGGGGATGGAGGGCACTCTATCCCAACGCCAGAAAGAGTTAAAAGTGAAACCCTAAGTGCTCACCTGACTCTGCCAGATCTTTTGCCATCTATTTGTGTCCAAGCGTGCCCAGCAAACACACACTGAAGTCCCCATGAATGACTGGAGCGCTTCCAGCTGACAGCCGCATCCCTGCTCACCGCCAATGGCAGTGCACCCAGCCTGGGAAGCACTGACATCATTTCTGGCCAATAGCAGCTCCGAAAAGGGATGCAGCAGCAGCCGCTGCTGCCGTCTTGGAGTGAGATAAGTAATATATAGATGGATGGAAACGTGTATATACACACACCCCATCCCTGCACTGGGGACCTGCTCCCCCAGGGCAAGCTGTAGCAGGGCACTCCACCACCGCACAACCTGGGGGCACTGGTCCCACCTTAGAGCACCCAGATGTTCCCAGCCATCAACCCTAGCTGCACCCCACCCCTGCCAGCCAGACATAATTGCTCCAGAGCTGCCACAAAGGAGCATGGACAAGGGGAGAGGAGCCCCTGTGGGTAGCCAGGGCCAGGCCTAGAAAGGGCTTTGAGCGGGAGGACAACGATCTTAAGTCAATGTCTGCCTTCAGTGGAGACTAATGGAGATGTGGGGTACCCAAGAGATCCCTTCAGTCACCAGATGGGCTGGTGCCTCCTCCGAGGCCATTTAGATGCCCAGAGTCATTGCAAGACAGGAACAAATGATTTCTTTTTCATATGGATGTCAAGATCAGTAGGACAGTCTGGCTCACAGCAGGGCATGCAGACTAAGGGCAAGCCCATAACAACCTGAGGGTTGTTTGTGGTGGGATTTTCTCATTGTGGTCATGCAGGATGGACTAACCATTTCAGGTGGTACCTGGCAGCTGGACTGGTGAGCACAGCAGTCCTGCACTGGACAGACACACGGACTGGTTCTTGAGTTTTCTGTGATGTTGGCAGTCTCTCAGGAAGGATGTTTGCTCTGAGATACTTCACTGAAGTAGCCCACTGCCAGGCACAGAGGAAGCAGAGACAACCTCTCACGTGGTTCCGGGGCTTTCCCCATACACCTGCTCCAAATGGCTTGTTACTCCTGTTTCCTCCCAGTTCTGCTTCTCAGGCCCCACATCTGCTCTGGCAGCCAGAGCAGGGGTGGAAAACTCCAGAAGGGGTTGGGATTTCCCTAGCAAGAGTCCCAGCACAGGGCGGGCAGCAGGAGGGAAAGCAGATGCGCTTGGTGCCCCGAGGTTAGTCAGATGTTATCAGCAGAGGAGCAGGGTGAGCACACCTTGCTCTCCAAGCTGACTTCATCCTCAGCTGTGCCTCCTCCAGATCTGGGAGGGGAGAGGAGCAAAGCAAACTGCAAATCACTCCTGTTTCATAAGATTACCTTGGCAAGGAATGCCAGGCGCCAGCCTTTGAAGCTCTCCTTACACCAGGCCAGAGCGACCACCGCTGTTTTACATGGACCACAGCTGCCAGCACCCTCTGTGCCCCTAGCTCTCGCCCTTTTTCTGCCAGTTCCAGTCCTTGCCCCTCAGCTTGGGCCAGAGGCATTTCTTCCCCCAAGAAAGCAGCAGGGAGAGTCAGGGAAGCAGGCAGGGATGGAAAGCCCGGGGAATTGCCTCCTCATGGGGGGTGCCCCATTGCACGACACCACCAGAGGATTCCCCAGCCCCAGGACTGCGAACAGCCCATCAGGGTGCTGAACGCGTTGGAGGAGCTCTCCTTTCTCCAGCCAGCCAGCTTGGCTGCTGACTGGGACTCCTCAGGCAGAGCTTGGCATCATCCCTGGCAGCTCTCAGGAGCTGGTTTGTCTGGTGCGGCTGGTTTGGAGAACTGCTCTAATCCCCATGTCTTCCTGCTCAGCTGGAAGAGGCCTTGGGGCTCTCTGTGCAGGAGGCCAGCACCACGCAGTTGAGCTAGGTGCTAATGGAAGTCAAAGCTTCCCCCCCACACCCACACCCACCCCACTAGCATGCAAGACCTCACGTCGGGCTGTACATCTTTTGATGTCCTCTTGGCGCAGCCGAGTGTGCCAAGCGGTGCCCTTTTCAGCGCGGCACCCAGACATCCGCTTACACGCTCCTGACAGCGCTCGGCTGGCCTGCACTGCCTTGCCATGCCGTGCCTCGCCAGCACCCGCGCCGCGGCACCCGGCCAGCTGGCAGCCTGCGAGCCGGCCTCCTCCGAGACACGCTACCGAGCGGAGCAGAGGAAAGTCGATCGCTGCTGAAGGGCTTGGGGGCTGGAAAAAGCACATCCCTCCATGGCACGGGGTCTTTGCACCAAGGGTTTGCCGCGAGCCCAGCTCCCGCACGGAGAGGCGAGCAGCCGGGTGATTGCAGCAGCAGCAGCTAGCATGTGTTGGAAGAGCGAGGGAGACTTGAAATGGGAACCGATCCCCAGACACATCACACCAAGGAAAAGGGCTCACCACCATCAGTCTCCTGCTGCCTCCCCAGCTATCGCAGTCACACAGTCACTCCAAGCAGTGGCTTTTTGGTGGCTGCGCAGATCAGATGGGATCTCGTTGCCCAGCCGAGGAACCAGAGGGACAGTGCCCTCCACATGGCTGGAGAAGGTGGCTCACGGCACCCTCCACTCACAGCTGGCCTTCCTCCCCCATCTGCAAGATGCAAAACCTCCCTCGCCTTGCCCAAACCTCCTGCTCTCTCCTGCTAGCTTGGCTCCTGGCTCCTGGCACGGGTGCCAGTCGGCTGCTGCCCAAATCCAGGCTTGGAGACGCTGGGCACCGCTCAGCTGGTTTGGTGTGTGCTACCCTGCGCATTTGCATGGGGAGGATTTGGGGGAAAACCCAGATGTACAACACTGGGCAGAACAGACGCTAATCCCTGC
Source organism: Psophia crepitans (assembly GCA_013399095.1). Taxonomy (NCBI): domain Eukaryota; kingdom Metazoa; phylum Chordata; class Aves; order Gruiformes; family Psophiidae; genus Psophia; species Psophia crepitans. Next base: position 625,648 of record VWZZ01001807.1, on the reverse strand, counting down.
TCCGGGGGTGGTGGGGGAGCACCAGCTCCAAACCACTCCTGGCTCAGCTCCGGCAGCTTTAGCCAGCTGGTTACCTGCGCGGCAGAGGGCATGCTGCAGCTCTCTGGGGAGCAGTTCTTGCCACCCCAGGCACTGAGCTGGGTTGGCAGAAGCCCCCACTCCTGCACAGACAGGAGAGGCTTCCGGGTGGGGGGTGGAAGGTGGGGGTGAGCAGCGCCTCAGGGAGGGTGCTGCAGCCAAGGGTCCCCCCACTGCCGCTCAGCCAGACCCGGTCTGCTCGGTGGCAGCGGATGGGTTGTCATGGAAACGGCATCTGCTCGGCCTCGGCCCCCCGGGAGGCAACCGGACCTCGGCAGCATCCGCCAGCTACCATTTATTTTTAATAGGGTTCAGCAGCACCGAGTGGCTCTGTCCCCACGAGGGGCCCAAAGCAGCAGCAAGCACTCAGCTCCCCACGACCCTCAGTCAGGAGGGGACAATCCACACATCTCCTGGTTCAGGTTCCTGCGGCTCCAGTGAGCACGACCCTCTCATGGAGAGGGTAAACATGGTGGGATGAGCAAGTCTGAGTTCAGTCCGCACCGTTTTCCCAGGCTGCTCCCACTGTCCCAGCACCTTGTGACTCGACAGGAGTCAGGAAGGGAGGAACAGGGGCAGGTTCAGGCTGGTGAGGGCAAGCCCTGGAAAGCGTGGTCCATCACACAGGCTCTTCGCAGCTTCTTCCACCTCCCCAGGCTGGAGCAGGGTCCCTGGGACAGTGTTGTTGCCTGGCATGGCTGATGAATGGAGCCACCACAGGGGATAGAGCATCTCCCCTGGGGAGGGGGGCTGGGGTGACGCTCCTGCTGAGGGGCTTAGTGGAGTCCCAGGAGCACCCCAAGAGTGGTGGGTACAAGGCAGGAGAGCAGTGCAGCGCTCTACACTTCCCCCTGCTTACACCTGCTAAAGGAGCAGGGGGAATCGATACGGGATACAGAGGATGAGGTGCTGGGCAAAGGGGTCAGCTCCAAGGCAAGTCCCTGGTGCACTGGCCTGGGGCTGAACCCCCAGTGCCCTGGGGACCCAGCGGCTGCGCATGGCCAGCCACAAGCACCAGCCTGCTTCTCCAGCAGTGCCAGAGCGGTGTCAGCAGGGTTTCAAGCCTGTGCCTGCACTCCAAGATGCCAACAGCATCCCACCCATGGCACCGAGCAGCTGGGCCAGCCTGCTGTGCCCCCTCACACTGGCACTGCCACCGGAGGTGGCACCCAGCCACCCTTGCTCACAGAGGCGGTAGAATGGGGCACCCTGGTAGCCCTATCCAAGCTCCCTGGTCCACAGCAGCGGCACACACAGCAGGACAGCATGCATGCCTGGGATGCCAGGGGAGCCAAGGTGTTAGTGCTGGCACCACGGCAGGGCTCGTCTCAAAGCTGCCCCACCGACCAGGGGACCTGGCCTCACGCAAGGGACATGCAGGAACCCCAAGCCTGCACTTGCCTCCCCAAACGAGCGCCGACTCCGCCATGCTGGCGGCTCAGCATCCTCGGCTGCCCTCTGGGAATGCTGGTGAAGCTCGGGCAGGGAGCATGGCCAGCTCCAGCTGATAGGAGACATGACGCCACCCCTTATCTCTCTGGGGGAAGGGAGGGGGCACATTGCATCCTCCAGGCTCAGGTGCACCAGTGCCGGTAAAAGCTAATTTCCATGCAGAAGGTTCCCTTTACATTCATCATTACTATTCATGCCATCATCAGGCTAAACACAGCGAGTTAACCCTTTGGAGGAGGGACCACAGTAGATGGTTCGAGGAGGAATAATGCAAGTTTCCTCCTGGAAGTGTGCTTCCCACAGTGGTTCAGCCCCACAGATGCTTGGGATAGAGCTGAGTGTGGTTGGGCAGGAGAAAACCTGCCCCAGCTCTGAGCTGCAGCAGTGGGACAGCACGCTAGGGACAGGGTGGTCATGATGGGGACATGCCACCAGATGAGGTGGATGGTCAGGTCCTGCCTCAACAGGCATGTCATCCCATTCACATCCTCTGCCACAAGCAGCAATCCTCACACACAGATCTGAGCTACCAGTCCCCTGGGGACAGCTCTGCTCCTGGTGGGTGGCATCACCAGGGCAGTCCTCACATGAGGACCTGGCCAGCCCACCCCAGGGCCAGCCCTTCCCTCCCCAGGCCCTGCACTGCTGCACCAGCTGACACTCTCTCCTCTCCTGTACAGTTCTCCAAGGAGAAATACATCCTCGACTCGTCACCAGAGAAGCTTCACAAGGAGCTGGAAGAGGAGCTGAAGCTGAGCAGCACCGACCTGCGCAGTCATGCTTGGTACCACGGCCGCATCCCCCGGGAGGTGAGGAGGGGAAGGTGGGTGGCTCTGGGCACCCTTTGCCTGGGGAGAGTGCCCCAAGGCCACACAGAACCACCAGCCTGTCCTCCTGGGAAGCCTCTGGGCAAGGGCTTCATTAGCCCTGAGCTGCCTGGTTCTGCCACAGGAAATGCCCCCTGCCAGGGGCAAGGGCAACGAGCTACTGCCCCGGTGCAGCATCCACCCGTGCCCCCCAGTCCATCCAGCATGGCCACGGCTGAGCTGCTGCCTTGTCCCCTGCCAGGTGTCAGAGAGCCTCGTGCAGAGGAACGGCGACTTCCTCATCCGTGATTCGCTCACCAGCCTGGGCGACTACGTGCTGACGTGCCGCTGGCGAAACGAACCCCTCCATTTTAAGATCAACAAGGTGACGGTCAAATCGAGCGAGGGCCATACCCGTGTCCAGTACCTCTTCGAGCAGGAGAGTTTCGACAATGTGCCTGCCCTCGTCCGCTTTTATGTGGGCAACCGCAAGGCCATCTCTGAGCAGAGCGGAGCCATCATCTACTGCCCCATCAACCGCACCTTTCCCCTGCGCTACCTGGAAGCCAGCTACGGGCTGGCCAACGGCAAGCATGGGGGACCCCATAGCCCTGCCACCCAGAAAGGGGGGCACATCAAGAGAAGGAGCATCACCATGACGGACGGCCTGACAGCAGACAAGATCACCAGGGCTGAGGGGTGCCCGACGAGGTGAGCACGTGGTCTCATCCCAATTCAGGTGGGAGGAGGACCAGTCCCTGGGAAAGGGGTAGGGCCATGCTCAGTCCCTGCTGCCCAGGTGCAGGGCAGGGGTTTGGGGCTGGAAACTTTCCCCACTCAGGTGTGGGGAGAGGCCAGCAAAGGTATGGGGGCAGGAACCAGTACCCGGCTGGAACTGGGGTTTTCTCCCAGGCCAGCTGCAAACTATGCTGAGTTACCGCAACAAACTCCCAGAGAGCAGACATGACTTTAGCGTCGCGGGCCAGAAGCCAGAGCGTGCTTTATGATCACCCAGTCCAGGATTACCAGCGTGTCAGGGCTTGTCAGAGCCAGGGAGCTGAGCTTTCCCAGGTAGATGCAACGGGAGAGCCAGTTCCAGCCACCGAGAGGGCATTTGTTGATTTGGTTTTGAAGGGCCGTTTTAGTTTTAGAGCCCTTTCTGTTCAGCTGGAGCATTTGCAAGGAGTTACCAAGCAAAGCTGAAAGCCTGATGGGTGGGAGGAGACCAATGGAGCTGTGCTGATGGGGGGGCCTGCACTGCCCCCCACATCGCAGCCTCCACACAGCTGATCTGCTCACATTATCCTTGGAGCAGTTGGGCCTCTCTGGAGATAATTTCCTGCGCATGGCTTGTTTTTGGTAGCTCTGGGCTGCCCAGAGCCTGGCAGGGACGGCAGAACCACACATACATCCTCACACCCAGCAGCCAAGGGGGGACCCACCTACTCCTGCCTCCCCAGCGGGACACAGCCGGTCCCACAGCCTGTCATTGAACCAAGGTGCTTTCTCACTGCCCCAACCTTCCCAGCCCAAGGGCAGGGTGAGGAACGCACCAGCAGAGAACAGGCAACCAACTGTTATGGCAGGGAAAATGAAAACACTCAGACTTCCAGGAGAGCATATGTGTTTCCAGAAGAAGAGCCCAGATCCATCAGTCTTTCCTCACCACTCACTTTTTCCCCCAACCCCTTATCATCACCACTGCTCTTCCATCCTCCTCCCACCGCACAGGCACAGTGCTCAAGACCGAACATATCACGACAGCCCAGCCCTCACCAGTGGCAGGGAGAGCAGTGAATTACCTGCCATACCTCCCTGCCCCCAGACACAGCACCCTTTGCAACACCGCTCACACAGGGTCCTTCTGCCAGGCCACAGCTACTGCCCCACCAGCACAAGACCTCCCTGCCTGCTGCACCACTCTCTGACCCCGGCACCTCACCGCTGCCGTCAGGCACTGCTGGGCTCCGAGTCCAGCTTCCAGGCACCTTCCACCTCTCCTAAACTCTAGGTCAGAGCAACAGCTCACCTAACCATCCCGACACAGCTCTCAGGTGGAAAAACACCCAGCATCAGTATCACCCTGCAGTACAACCCTAGAAAACTACCCCCCACACACAACTTCTTTGCCAGAGCTGCTTCCCCATAGCACCCTGAAGCTGAGCCATCCCTACCTTGACACCAGAGCCCTTCTCCCATACTCCAGCTGACCAAGCTCCCCAGAGGTAGGGCTGTCTCTGCTTTATAGAGGTGCTGGCCCCAGCTGCCCACAGGGAGCGCCTGCTCGTTGCTCCAGCTGAGCTCGTTATGGGGTCAGCTCGTTAGGGGTGGTTGTGGAAGGAGGTGATGACCTGAGGGGAAGGGATGGGGCAGGCAACCCTCATCCCAGCCCCTCTGCCCTTGTCTGGACCCTGTGTGCAGGGACTAACCTGCCCATCTGCCCCCTCCCCAGTGTGTCCCTGCCCCACCACAGAGACATCATTCGCAACTGTGCTGTCAGCGTGGACCAGATCCAAGACCTGCACTCCCCGATGTCCCCCATCTCCGAGAACCCAGTGTCACCCGCCTACAGCACGGGTAGGCATTGCCCCTCCATCCCAGTGGGGACGTGGGTCAGGTTGGGTTTGGCATGGGTATGATGCCGGGATCTGGGGAGGGGGATGGAGCTGGCTGTAAAGACAAGCCCCTGCGTCACTCCCTGTGAGCGAGACCCCATCCAGCTCTTTGCGCAGCAAAGACAACTGTCCCGATGGAGGGCTTCAGCTAAGGATGGGACCTCAGCCAGTCCTCAGCGCGCCGTCATGCAGCTGTCCTGGGACCGGCTGAACCCATTCGGGCGGCTTTCCCCAGGCTGCTGCACCCGCGGGCCCTCTGCATGTGTGTGTCTCCAGGCTCTAACAAGGTCTCTCCTGCTCCCTACAGTTACACGGCTAAAGCCACACGCCTGCCAAGCGGCTGGGGTTGCTCCGGCCTCCCCGGTCATAAGAAGGTCCAGTGAGCCCCAGCTGTGCCCGGGGAACAACAGCAAACCCCTACCAGATCCTGCCCACAGCACCCACTCAACTCCCTGCCATGGGTACGCCCGCGCCTCCCCCTCTCCCTCCGTGAACAGCTACAGCGACCCGGACACGGGGCATTACTGTCAGCTCCACCCCACCTCACCCATCAGCAGAGACCGGCCAGCTCATGACACCAAGCAGCTGCCAACAAAGAGCTACGTGGAGAGGCTAAAGGTGGAGGAAGGACAGAGAGGGACTGTGGAGAATGGCTCCAGGGAAGCAGAGGCAGGGCAAAGGCTGAAAGGGGAGCTGGACTTCAAGGGCTTTGTGCCCCCCACCATGGAGACGACCTCCTCCTTCAACCCCGCGGCCTTCCAGTCCCTGCTCATCCCCCTGGAGAACAAACCCCTGGAAATGGCTGTGCTCAAGAAGGTCAAAGAGCTGCTGGCAGAGGTGGACGTGAAGACGCTGGCCAAACACATCACCAAAATGGACTGCCTGGTACGGCCAGGGCTGGGCAGGAGGGACGGGCACCACTGCCCTGCCATCCATCCAGGCTAGCGGGGAATCGGAGCATCCCTGAGCACCGGGGCATCCCTGAGCACCGGGGCATCCCTGCCGGGCTCTGCCACGCTGTGTCAGGCAGAGGCTGGGCTGGGGTGAAAGGCTGCCCCAAGCTGCTTCAGCCTCTCCTCAATTAATAAAGGTCTAATCAGCTCTCACCTTTCTTGCCAGGTTGCCCGGATATTGGGTGTGACGGTAGAGATGCGGCGGCTCATGGGGGTGAGCTCCGGCATGGAGCTGCTCACCCTGCCCCACGGCCACCAGCTCCGCCTCGACCTGCTGGAACGGTATGGCACGGCACCCCGTGGGCGAGCCCACCAGGCTCCCCTGCACGGCACCGCCTGGCTCCCCGGGCTGTCCCCAGCCAGGGGTGCGTGCTGCACCTCGCGGGGTGTCCCAGGAGCATCCCCAGCCCCCCCGACACCAACCCCCTCTGCGTCTCGCCCCATGGCAGGTTTCACACCATGTCCATCATGATCGCCGTGGACATCCTGGGCTGCACGGGCAGCACGGAGGAGCGGGCAGCCCTGCTCCATAAAACCATCCAGCTGGCTGCCGAGCTGAAGAGCACCATGGGGAACATGTTCAGTTTTGCGGCTGTGATGAACGCCCTGGAAATGACGCAGGTACAGGCATGCTCCCTTTGTCCTCGTGAACTGGGCTCAGCCCCCTCACCCAAAACACATCCCTCCTGGTGTCCTGCGGGCTCCCACACCCGTTGGGGTGGGACAAGGGGGAAAATGCCCAGAGAGAAGCGTGGGGCCACATCCGCTGGGGGGTAAGCGGAGAAGGGGAAGAGCCGTCCTCTCTGCGGAGCAGACAGCCCGGTCCCGCCGGGATCTCATTGTTTTTTGGTGGTTGGGCTTTTTGTTTTGTGCTGGGCTGTGTTCCTGGGAGGAAATGAATCTGCCCTCCGGTACAATACAAATCAGTCTCAAGGCCGTGGCAGCAGTGTCTCCGGGCCGCACCGCTCCCTTTGGAAGATGAAAGGAGATTAAAATTCAATTTTAAATCAAGCCCAGCTGGGAAGTCTTGCTTCCTGCCTGCACAAAGGAGGTGGAATGGCTGCCCCCTCCCTGCATCTCATCTTCAAGGCCGCTGCGACGCGGGGAAGCTGCTGTCCTGGGGCACAGGGAGGGGGCAGAAATCCTGAACGGTGCCAGGGATGTGCCGTCTCTGGCCGTGAGCGCGGGTGGAGGCGGGTGTTTTGGGGAGCAGCGGGCACTGCTGTGTGCACAGCTGGGGGCTGTGGCTGCGCCCCCCTGGGAGCACCAAGAGCCTGGGCCTCAGGGCCCGGGGGCTGTGCTGCCCCCAGCACCCTCCATCTGCCCCATCCACTTTCAGATCGCCCGGCTGGAGCAGACCTGGATGGTGCTGCGGCAGCGGCACACAGAGGGTGCGATCCTCTACGAGAAGAAGCTCAAGCCATTCCTGAAGAGCCTGAATGAAGGAAAAGGTAACGGGAGCAATTCCCATTCTCTCTCCTGCCTGCTCCTTCCCGCTTTGTCCAGGCATGGCCTTGCTGGAGGGGAACACATCTGAGAGCTCTGACCGTCTCCCAGCCAGTGCCAGACGCTTCCCCTCTGGCTGCTGCACCACCCCAGCACCCGGCAGGGCCCGTTTGGCCTCAGCTCCCCCTTCCTTCCCGAGGAAGCATTTCATAACTAAATAAAACCAGCGGCTGGGCACAAAAACAACTCCGCCGAGCCAAACCGTCGCACTCGCATGGCAGCGCGTGCCAAGCTGAGGGGACAGGGTGGCCAGTTGGGGAAGATGAAAAGCCAGTGCTGCAACACCCAGCGCTCTGGGCTCTGCAGACCTGCTCCCCATCGCAGCCCCAGGAAGCATGGGTGCAGCCCCAGCATTCCCCTCCCGGCACAACCACAAAGCCTAGCTGGGAGGAGCTGGTGTTGAAAGAGACCAGGGCCCCAGGCACAGCAATCGAAAAGCCACGGCAGCTGCTGTGCTACAGCTGAGCCTTAAAGCCTCTCCCAGGAGTATGGCAGCAGCCTGGCTTCACAGGGCTGTGTGGCCACGCGAGTGCTCCACAGGGCCGGGACTCAGGGGCAGCACAGGATGCTCAGGGTGCCTCTCTCCACAGAAGGGCCGCCGCTGACCAACACGACGTTTCCCCACATCATGCCCCTTGTAACCCTCCTGGAGCGGGACGAGGCTCTCACGGACAGCCCGGAGCCCTGGGAGACCACTGACAACGGCGTGGAGGTGGTCATGGCCCACCTGGAGGCAGCACGGATGGTGGCCCACCACGGCGGGCTTTACCACACCAATGCTGAGGTGAAGCTGCAGGGTAAGCGATGGGGAAGGCAGAGCCCCTTTCCCTCTACCGCATTCCTAGCGTGCAGCTGGGTCAGCGCCAGCCCAGCACTACACGGAGCATCCCATGGGAGCAGGGTCCCTGTCCCATCCCCGTGGCACTGACTCTCTCTCCCTGCAGGTTTCCAGGGCAGAGCGGAGCTGCTGGAGGTCTTCAGCACCGAGTTCCAGCTGCGGCTGCTCTGGGGCAGCCGAGGGGCCGAAAGCAGCCAGGCCGAGCGCTACGAGAAGTTTGACAAGGTCCTCACTGCCCTGTCCCACAAGCTGGAACCAGCGATGCGCTTCAGTGAGCTGTAACCCCCCTGAGCACTGGGAGCCCCCTCCCAGCTNCGACCGTGGGGCAAGGGATGGGGCTGGGAAGCTGGCACCAGGAGGAGCAGAGATGGCCCAGAAAGGTGCTGAGGCACAGAGCAGCAATTCTGGGACAAAGAGGAGGAAAACCAGCCATCTCCTCTCCACCACCCACCTCCTTGGGACACGAGGCGCCAGGGGGTCCAACCACTGCCCCAAAGGATGGGGACAGCGTCTGGGCAGGCTAGTGCCGGCCCCGCCAAGGCCCGTGACCACACGGTGCCCCTCACCTCCCGCTGGTTTTGTTTCTTTTCCATCTTCGTCTTGCCCGCAGCCGCTGGATCCCGCTTGTAAATACGTTTTCGCAGTCCCTTCGCGATGTGCAGACTCGTGGAGGGCAGTTCGTGTTGTAAATAATTAGGCTCATTCGTTCCGTCATGTAAATACGTGTACATATCTCATGGGTCTGGTTCTTACATACAATAAACTTTTATGCTGTTCCTCGAGGGCATCTCCCCTCCCCTGGGCATCAGCTGAACCCGGCCCCGGCGCCCCCCGGGTGAGCGCAGCCTGGGAAGGGCTGGCGGGGCGGGGCCCACCGTGTGGCGGCCCCCTGGCA
>VWZZ01001807.1:568311-587635 GCA_013399095.1 Psophia crepitans | reverse complement strand
GCCCTAATGCGTCAAATACCGGCTGGGTCCTCACCGGGACGGCAGCCCTGGCCGGGCAGGACCGGGCAGAGACCGGGCAGGGATGAAGGGGCCGAGTCAGGAGCTCCAGTGCTTCGCCGGGGGCGGCGGGGACACAGCCGAGAGCGGCGGACGGTCACCCCGGCCCTGCGGCTCCATCCCGCTTTATCCTTCTGGTATTTATTTATATATATATATATTTTTTTTTTTTTTAAATTGCATTTTAATTTTATTTATTTCTGCGCCTGGGCCTGAGGTGCGGCGGGGGACCGTCCGCACCGGGGGCCGAGGTTCCTGCTGGCCAGGACACCCTCCTCCTGCCGCAGCCCCCGGCTCGCCGCTCGCCCCGGGTACACAGAGGCCGCTCNNCGCTCGGGTACCGGGTGGGCTCGGCGAAGAGCGGCCCTATCCGGCTGCGGGGACGGGATCTGAGCGCCGTGGCGGGGCTCGGAGGGGACGAGGCGAGAGCGGAGCCGAGGGCTGCAGAGCCCTCAGAGCAGCCCCCAGGAAACCACGACCGGGAGGAAGGCTCTTAACAGAGAGGCTTTATGACTCCACAAGCCAAGCGACTCGGCCGGGGCTGCCAAGGAAACCCAGGAGGAGGAGGGAAGCATTACAAGATCCGAGCAAAATTCCACCAAGAGCCTATCTAGGACAAAGCTGGAGGCAGAGGATGTTTGAAAAGGCTTTTATTTCAGAAACTTTTTTGTTTGTCTGTTACAGGATTTTGCCGTACCCCTCTTCTCCCCTCCCTGGGTTTCCCTCATCTTCCCATTTCTAGCTTTTTTTAGCAATGATTGGCAGCTTTTACTACAGCAGGAGCTAAGCCATGTGGGTCTACCTGCACTAGTGAGGGGAGTAACACCCCCCAGGGAAGGAACTCACTCTATAGTGAGCAAACAGCTGGGGGGGAATAAGAACAGACAAGCCCAGCCTAAGGCAAAAACGCAGCGTAGAGGCAGGGCAGGCGGCAGCGCTGAGGACGAACCTGCCTTCTCCCACTTGGGTTTAAGTCCGTTTCAAGCTGCACGCCACACAGGTTCGTTGTTTTTCAGCCATCTACTGCCGTCACCTGGAATCCCCCCTCTGCTCCCTTGGCCCAGCAAAGCTTACGGCCGTGAACTCAGGACAGAGAAGAACCTTTGGCCCATGCCTGTCATTTACAAACGGCGCAAGCTGGACTTGAGTTGCTGCAGTTGGATTTGGAAAAGGCTGAATATCGGTTTGTTACCGGCAGCGGGCTGCAAGTCTGGGTTTCTCAGACGCAGCAGCATCATAGTCTGTGGGTGCTTTTAGTTACGCAGGTTGTGGTGGGGTAAGTGCGAGAGAGGAGTCACCAGAGAAGTCAGACAGGGGAATTACTCCTGGGCACTCCCTCCCTGTCAGACAGAGTAACTCCTCTGTCAGGCGCAGGAGGGAAAGCTCCTCGTACGTGGCACTCACGGTGTCAGGCCAGGCTGCCCAGGCAGGGGCTGGTGCACTGCGCTGCTCCACCGCCTCCCAGCTCCTCCTCGGCAGCTCCTGGAGATTGAGGACAGGGTGAGCAGTACATGGTGCAGATAAGCTCCGAGACATGCGACGATCGAGCTTACAGCACCGGCGAACCCTCTGCCCTGGGAGAGCCGCTGCTTGGGCAGGAGCGCTGCTGCTGGGGACCACCGTGTGCTGCTGGGAGCTGTGCCGAAACGCAGGTGAGCTGGGCAGGGGGGAGCGCAGGAAGGACGATCCTGGTCGGAGACTCCTAGAAGCTCGTGCAGCGCGTTTCAGACCTGTTGGTGGCAACGCTATCCTCTCTGAGCCCTTCCCTGTGCTCTCGCCGTGGCCTCTCGGCTGGCAGGCGAGCCAGTCCGTCTGTCCGAGGAAACTTCTGGAAACCAAAGAGCATCCGTGCCCTAGCAGAGTCGCACACAACCACTTCCGCTGCGCTCACAGGACTTCCTCAGGGTGCGCAGTAAGAAGCCGCCTCCCCCTCCCACTGATAGAAAGGGTTAAAAGCCACTGACTTTCTTTCCCAGGTCCCCGTGCTTTAACTGTGCGTGTCCAGCCCCAGCCCTTCCCCGGCTCGGCTGCAGCAACGCAGCTCCCCACCTTCACAGAACGCAAGGGAGGCTGATCAGTTCTGTCCATCATGGTGACAGAAAGATAATTTGCTGCCCTTAATCACTTTGCACCGTCTCAAGCCGGGCACAGGTCTGTTTCCCCTCCAACCAAATGGTTATAAATTGACATCATTCATGGGCTAGTACTCCACTTTGCCTCAGCTCGGGTATGAAAGAGGCATAAGGCATCAGAAAAACAAAACCAAAAAAGCCTATTTCTCTCCTACTTCCCATAAATAAATATCATGACAAGTAGAAAGTCATGACAGACTTCAGACTCTGAAGCTGTGATGTCTGCCACCTCAGAGAAAAACTAGTAAAGTCACCTTTTGTTTCCTTGCACTTCATGTCTCACCCTTCCTCAACCTTCCCTGCGGCTGGTGCAGACTGTACCAACACTAAGAATTGTGTGAAAAGAATTGCAGCTCCCAGCACTGAGGCAGAGGCACCCCAGCCTTACCCCAAAGCAGGCACAACTCCCCCAGAAGGCCGCATTGCCTGCAAAGACACATCATCCTACTTGAGGTTCAGCACACCTCTTTCTCCCGTCATGGAAAAACAAAGTCCCACGTGCTGCAGGTGCTCCCTGCTCGTTAGGATACCTGGAAGTGCAGGCAGGAGTGGTGAAATGAGGACCACAAAGATGGATGGTGTTGCAGTGGACAGCAGGCCGTGTGCTGGCAAGGTTTTATTTGGATGGCTAGGAACAAGTGAACACGGTGGGAAGATGCAGAGATCGGGCATAGGCAGTTCAAGAGAGTTGTGGGTGGGTTTAGGTTTTTGTTTGGGGTTTTTGCCCAGGGGTTTGGATTTACATCCTCTTGTTTTTCCAGGAGTTCACCCGCCGTGCAATGTTGAGATGAAAAGCACATTATCCTGGTCCTGGAGTTTATAATCCAGCTCACCCTGCAGGCCAAGAAAAAAAATGAAAAATGGTTTAAATGTCATTTCCAAATACTAGCTGCAAAGAGAAAACAGCTCATAAAAGATGGTGAGCATTAGGGAGAGCAGAAGGGGACAGACTGATGTTTTCACCCTAACGGAAGCAAAGGTGAGAGATCAGACAAGAAGCTGCTGTTCATTATCCCACACCGCTTTCTGGACTGGGGTTTTGACAGAACAGGTGGTTGCCTGCGGCAGGAAAATAGTCAGGGGCTGTGTGCTGTCTGAGCACAACAGTGGGCTGAAGAGGGAAGATATTTACTGGGTGCCTGCTTGGGTAGAAATCTCCCCAGGGCATCTTCCTCTGTGGAGGGCGTTAGCTCGGAGCTGTGAAGCTGCCTGGTACCCACTGAGCTGTTACCCCACGTGCGGAGAGCCCTGCTAGCAGCCAGAGGTGCAAAGCTCGTTGCCAGAGGCCAGGGAATACGGGTGATCTCTCTTCAGACACCGGCTGGCTGATGAGGCTCAGCAGGTTAGAGAAAGGCTGCAGGCTTCTCAACAGCCACAGTACAATGCGGGGAAAGAGATCCCAGCCTGCCCCTTCCCCCTCAAATCCGAGATGCTTCGCTTGGGGCAAGAATCAGAAATAGCTTCTCTGAGAGCAAACCACAGAACAGACAGAGCAATATTTTCAACAAAGAAAGTCAAACCGAAGGAGTACAGACCATTAGTTCCCAGTCTGCGTCGTTGATGAGCACCAAAATTCCTGGCCTCCTGCAGAACAGAGAGAAATAATTAGGATACAGGGCTGCTAAAAAGCTTCGCAAATAGTTAAGAACAAGGGACGTTAGAGCACAGATCACAAGCTGACTGCCTATAAAGCCAGAGAGAAAAAGGAATCCTAGCACGGAGGTGGAAACAGGTACAGTCTGTGCCCTTTCTAGATCAAATAAAGGGGAGGCAGGAGCAATCCCAAAGCTCATTTGAATCAAAATGCACCATTCCTGAGGATGCGCTGAGATGACTACGTTTCTACATTTCCGTACGATGTAGAAAAGCCAGGTAATTAAAACCCACGCACTACAGTACAGTCGAGCGCAGAGAGCTCGATGTGAAGGTAGGGAAAGCTATTCCGGTGCCCCTACCAAAGGCACTGAACACCCGGGATCCACTCCGAGCCCCTGATTACAGGCAGAGGGATTCCCCCTCTTTGATCTTCAGTGTCCTGCAATTGTCTCTCCTGTTACCAGGGGACCTGGCACACGCTTCAGCTCACAAAGATCCGTGACGAATGTTAAACACCCCCAGCGCCACCCCGCAGTCAGGGATGGCTTGCACAGCTCACTCTGCTCCATTTCTCCTGGCTTTTCTTCCCCCCCCCCCCCCCCCCACCCCCGAGGTTGGCCCCATTTTGACAATAAAAATACATTTCCCAGAAGAAATATTTGTTGGCATTTCTCCGAGTGACTGCTTCAGTCCCAGTGATGTCAGCAGGGAATGGACAGACCTGCTAAAACTCCTGGAAATGAGGATACGTGTGCTACGCTGCGCCAGATGACAACAGAGAGAAAGTATACGTGGCCCCGCTTCCCATTTAAGGGTTGAGGATTTGGGATGAGGGCTGCAAAAGACACTCTCCGTGGAACAGGGTGAGGTGCAGTGTGGGACACGTCCCATCATCAGTTTAGAAAACCCCGTATTTTCATGGGCATTAACTTGCTTCTTGCAACCAACAGGAAAAACGCATCCCAGACAGTGGGGATCAACAGAGAAACGCAAGGAGGATTCCTAACAGCTGTACTTACACAGATTCCCCTTGCATAAATAATTCTGGTCGTTCTTTCAACAGATTCTGTTTGATCCACTTTAGCAGGTTTCTGATATCCCCTGAAAGGAGAAAGAACAGCAGTTTACAAACTAGCCGACGGCTCCTAGCTGATGCCAGAACAAAGTGATTGTTTATCCACAAAAGAGTAGATGAAGAACAGGCAGGATGGCCGGGGAAAGCTGCAAACCTCCAGGCAAAGAACCACCTAACAGGACTGTCCCTCACCAGCATCTAACAGCTCAGAGCTCTGCCCCAAAGCCCATGGTTTGGCACAAGAGGTTTCCTGCAGCAAACGCATCCCACAAAGAATGAATGCAGCTCATGCTGAAGCGCCAACCCAGCCGGAGACTGCCCGTGTTGGGATTTCTTTAAACACATCCCACATCCTGTGCGTTCTGTTATCACCTAACAAACTGATGTTTAACTCTCTGTGTGTTTAATCAGAGTTAAAAAGTCCAAACGAGCAAGCTGAAGAACCCGAAAGGAGTAAAGGTAGATGCTATCGGTACCAAAACCAGCACGAACTCTGGAGACACGAGTTCTGGGGCACAAACATGTACACAACCATGCTTCAACCGCGCACGCAGGCACCCGCCACAGTAGTTGTACCTTGGACACTCCCAACATCCCTTGGCATCACACCTGCTGCCGCGGCGTTCCCCACGCCGTGCCTGCTCCCTCCCTCTACACGGTGTGCTTATAGCTTCTTTATTAAAGCTCAGCCTTTATCTTTCCATTTCAGTAGGTGACAGGAAGGATTTGTCTTCATGTAAAAGGAGGAGGAGACACCGCTGGCAGATTTTTATAGTATCAATTTTACTTTGTGAGGCAAAAACAATTTCTTTAGTGATAGCATCAGTTAATTTCCTATTGGAGAGGTGAGAAGCGACAGAGGGGGGGAATAATCCGTTACAGGGTTTAGAGAAGCTGACAAATTGCAATGTGGAGTTCTCCTGCATTTGCCTCTATATTTCACCATTCCACAAACCACTTCATCATTCTGAATCCACAATCAGTTATTCTCCTGGGGCTCCTTTAAACAGCCCTTTGAAAGCCCCGAAAGAGTTTTGTTTGTTTTTGAGGCGTGAGGAAGCTTTTCGAAGGCACAAATCCACCAGTGAGGGCTGGAGCCCCGCTCACAGGACGAGCAGGGACAGCAGGATGTGTTTCCACGTCTCTCTCACGTGTGGTAATCTCGCCGTAGTCATGGGGAACCTTTCTGCACGTGTGTGTCTGAGCTAAAATCAAACTCTCTCTGTCATTCCCCATGTGTTTCCTTCACAACCAGCAAAAATAAATGCGCTTGTAGCGGCTCGACTCAGTCCCTGCCTTACCCCAAGATTTTATGGGATTGTGGATACTATCTAAAGCAGAGCTGGGGTTCTTCCAAACAACGTTACCCCCATCACTTGTGTCACAGCAAGGATGAACAGCCCTGGTGTAGGCAGGTGCACATCAACTAGGCAATGGGGACACGTTCATCTGCAGCAGATGGGGGCCCCTGTTCCCAGGGAAAGGGGGAGGGGGACGCTCTGAGATTCCCTCTGTTCCCCCCTCCGTTTCCCAGGGCATTGGTGCCTCCAGATCACAGCGTGTGTGCGTGTCCCCCCCAGCACACCAGTGCTACCGTGGGGCTGCCCAGAGCACGACAGGTATTGCTGCCTCTGAGCACCGGATCAGAGCTGCTTCGGGCCTTAAAACTGCCCAGTGAGCCGGATCACCTGTCTGGGGCCGACCCGCGACTCCTTTGTAATAATACACACTTAAGAGCACAAAACAGACCACTTTCTGCTGCTTTCCTAGCAGTGTGCACCGGGGACAGCAAGCGCTGCTCCGAAGGTATATATATACCACACCAGCCGGTCAGCTGCCAGAACAAGAGTTAACTATATTCACCTTCCCCTGAAAAATGCTGCTGTAACGTAAAGCCCTCAGGATCTCGCACTCAAACGGCTCCTGCTCTCCATCACCCAGAAATGAAAGCCGGAGAGGAAGAAAGATGGAGAGGAGCCTTCAGGAGAAGGGGAGGGGGGCGCAAAGGGGACACCAGCCCCACCACAGCAACGCCCGCGAGCTGTTTCATATTTATGCACTTGCAGCAGGGCACACAACAATGAGCTGTGCCATATACCATTCTCCTTGCGTGGAATAAGCAGCCCTTTCCTCTGGGACCTTTCAGGAGAGATCATTTAAACAGAAACACGCTGCACCAGCTGGATAAAAGACAGCCACCTAGAAGCAGCCTGGACGAAGGGGCGAGAGGACTGATTTATTTGAGGCTGAGCTGGAAGACTCCCTCACCCCTACTCCTTCCATAATAAATGTTATTTTCAGCCCCACCTGAGCCTACATTCATTTACTCCTCCCAAGAAGTCACGTAAACACATACTGAAGAATTTAGACAGCAGGAATAAAACTGATACCCCTGTGCGTGCCTGGAGCTTCCCTGCTCCAAACAGCAACGAAAATTAAGACCCCTTCTCCGCAGCCAACCTTAAGACATAATACTTTCAATTGCTTTCCCAGTGTTGAATTTTTTTTCCCCCACCCTCACGTCTCTACATTCTGTACACCGATATTACTAGAACAAATCAATTATAAAGGATGAAAAATGACCAGAGCCAGACCAAAACCATCTCCCACAAGTAAGATATTGAAAAGGAACAAGATTACTTCCATTGCAAGTGGTCTGGGGAGAAGCCATCTTGCAGCTCAGTGCCTCGAACAGCAGTCTTGATCAACAGCTCAGGACTCTCTATGTTATCACGACGGAAATAATAAGAAGTAAATTATAGCACAACCACTTATCTCTTACAGTTGACAAATGTAGCGTTCCTGAGACATTTTCTTTCTGATACAATGCTACAGGTCTAACAGGTTTCCAGCTCCCTGGGCTGAGGATTTGCTATGCAAACAGCATGTCCTCTACAAATGACATATACGGAAGGAAAAAAAATCTCAACCCGGTCAGGCACCACATCCACTGACAAGTTAAACCGTCACAACAACACAGCAATTTTACACTTGCGTTGGTTCTGAAGCTGGTGCCCATCACAAAGAGGCACTTGCTGTTTGCAGGAGCACAGTTGCACTACGCGTGCTGCCACTTGGCTGCAAAAGTGATCGTGCATTTTGGCCCAGGAGCGAGGTTCAGGTGAGACCCGAGACAATACAGCATTTTGCTCCCACATCGCCAACTCAAGTCCAGCTCATCCCAGTAATAATATATTTCTATCATCGCTGCATGGTCTCGCAAACAAATATCCACACCAAAAAACCCCACTCTAATTATTGTTAACTGTCCTCGCCACTGGCAGCATCAGCAGAGAAGCAAGAGTGAACCGGCCAAGGGAGCTCAAATATTCTCAAACTGCAAAGGAGGGACTGAAGCACATGGTAGGAAATCCCTGTCTTATTTGTACACAGAGACAGCTTCTGTTGCCTGTGCTAACAGTACATCAAACCTCTCCAAATTCTCAGGAAAAATAATCTAAAGTTAATTAAAAAAAGAAAAACTGACAAACGTTTGAGAAAACTGCTTAGTTCAAGTGCACAGATGGGAGCTCAAATCCACAATACATGCATAAAACAAATCACCCAGCGAAACACACAGCTCAGGAAAACGAAGTGTGTGCTTGCAGTGACACAAAGTCATTGGCTTGTCACGCAAGCGGACAGGATGCAAAAACTGCAGCGAGCGTGCATACAAAAACCCAACAGCGTCGGCTCATTCTCAGCCCAGCTGCATCATAAACACTCCTGGTTGTGGCAGCCAGAACTGCACGGTCTGCTCGGTCCTCTTGCGTATCCTCCAAGGCCTGATCTTCTGTATTACCCCAACTGTTCCTTGATGAAGAATCTGCTGAGCTTCCTCTGCAAGAGAAAGGCATCTGAGACTCCATTTTAACGTTGCCTGGAACAAGAGGTCGGGTTCATTTGCACCCTCAAAACCAGGGCTGAAATCCATAGATCTTTCCTAGCTCAATAAAACCTCCTGGGCCTGACAGATTCATCAGTGATAACTCAGCGAAGAGGACACTGGCTGCATGCAGAGCGAAACGAGGTGGCTCAAATAAGAAACACCGAGCTGGGTGTTGCACTAGAAGGATCTCACACTGAACTGACGAACGCACAGAAACGCAGAAGGATTTTGCCTAACCGTAATACCAGTTGGCACGGACACGCGGGTCTCGGCTCCCAGGGAGCTGCACAGGTCGCTGGCAGGTTCACACACACACACGCAGGGACCAGACACCTCCACATCCCCTGCTTGAAAATCCACATACAAACCGCACAAAGCACAGAGCACCTTGAAGGGCACCCAGAGGGTGTAATTACACCCATATTCTTGCCTTGGCTGTAGAACTGGGAGCGTATTTCAGGGAAATAGGGGAACCCTATAAAGGCCAAACCATGGAAAATTCCCTTCTGGGCTGTAATAAATAAGATATATGCAGCACTGGTCACTAAGGGGTCAGTGCTGCAAGAGCACAGCGCTTTCCCGGGCCGCCTTGCGGATACCTCCCTGTGGGGTACCATTTCTTTGACCCAGAATAAGATCATTTATCATACTGACCATGGCTGAGCTCCAATTTGCTGAGGTCACTAACTCTGGACGAGCGCCGCTCCACCCACATTCTCAGCCACCGGCCTGTAACCATGACAAAGCCTCTTCCCTGCCGCTCCTCTGCCATTATTCCCCCTGCCTGCATGGAAATGTATGGAAAGACAATTTGTATGCCCCTTTCCCTGCTGAAGCAGCTTGTTTTTAAAATAGATGAACCAGCTCCCAATACCTGCTGCCCCTCCAGGTACATACATGCCTTCTCTCTGCTTTTGAGTCTGACGGCCCTCCATGAATCTGCTCTCTAAAAGAGCTTGTTACAAAACCTGACCTAAGGGATCCTTCAGACTCCTCCAGCCTCCCATCTGATATGCAAATCATTTGCTGAAGCAGACGATGGTGTGCCATAAACTGCAGAAGAAGACCTGGAATAGCTGATATAAATGGAGTCACAGGCAAATGGGTTTGGTACTACATAGAGTGAGCAGCAAGGCAAAATTTTGCAGCAAGAGCAAAATCCATTTTCTCTGACAAGCACACGAGACAATCCTGCCACGCACTGGAGTGGGCAGTGATTTAAGTACTAGGGAGAAAATTAGGGGGTAACTACAGCCAGACACAAGAGAATCCTAATCGTTGCTCTCATCTGTTCTTGTCTGTTACAAATGAATGTCAAGGTCTTGGCTTCTGTAATTTTTAATTGTGTTGTGACATCTTTTTCTCACTTCTCAGCTAGAAGAGCAATGCCCTTTTCACTTTCTTGTGTCCACACAAGGGTAAGGGATCACAGGAGTCTATTGCAGCCCTCCTGTTAGCAGTGAAGACTCAGATCCCAGCCATCACCCAGCAATTCTCAGCCTCGAGGCTTTAATCACAACACTCATGAACTGCAGAGGAGCTGCTTGGGATCTTCAACTCCCTGGCTGAAGAACAGAAGTTCAAGGGATCTCCTATCCCACTCACTAGCCAGCAGCAAGCCTTCAGATCCATCAGCTCCCGTGACAAAAAAGTAGCTCCAAGCTGATCCTCAGGGTAAACCTAATCCCTACTCATTTCCAAAGTCAGAGTATCTAATCCCGTAACACCCAACGCTATTGTCACTTCAGGCTCCCAAGTAAATGCCAGCGCACCAAACTGTCTCTTTTAATTAGGATCACAGATCACTAGTGCTGGCCAGGGTCTTGCTCTCGTTCAAAATTGTCCAAGGAAGGAACCCAGAGAGCCTCAAAGACTTGCAACTAGCAAAGAAGTGCCAGACCGGGAATTGCAGACATTAAAAATAACAGCGTGTTAACAGGTCCTGTGATTTTATCCCTCTGCCAGTGCAGAATTATGCTCAACAAATTACCATCCCAAGCCTTGCCCACTCTGACCTGCTACCAAACCTCAAGGAGACTGTGCCATGGTCTAGTAGTTTTGCAGTCAGGAATCTTCTGCTAATGCACCAAACTCCCATTTCTTCATCCCTCCCTATCAATCTATGCTAGATGATACTGCGTCACCCTGGCTATAATCTGTCCTTCCCCGTGATAAAGGAGATATCCCACCTCATCACTTTTCCATTCATTTACCTTGCTTAACCTTGAATGTCGCTGGTTAATTTTTTTAAGCTGCTCAGGAAGACAATTCAGAGAATGCATTACTAACTGCGGGCGTAAAGCTTGGCCAAAACCCATCAAACCGAAATTTTCCCTCTCCTATTTTCCCGGCTTCTGGGTTCTGCATGCGTGCACGTGCAGTGAGGGTTAAAAAAGGAAAACCTTATCACTAATACAAGAGACTGCACAGAGCTGATGTGAGACCCCAGAGGAAGGTGGCTGCTCCTGCCAGCATGCAGAGGGATTCCCCGGCAGCCTGGCACTGCCCTGCATGAAGCCAGCCTGGCAGAGGGAATCCCCTGGGCTGGGCTCTCCCTGGCACTGCCAGCTGGATCAGAAAGAGCCTTCAAGTCAACTCCTTGTCCCCCTCCCAGCCTGGCTGGTGGCCGGTGTCCCCTCTGGCTGCTTGATGAGTCAGTGTCTCAGCTCAGCTCCGGAACTGCCATGATTTTATTCCTCTAAATACAGAAATCATGCAGACTCCAGTCCTCGCCTCTCACTTTCAGGCTCAGTTCTGCTTTGCTATTATTAGACTTTCATATACGGCAAGCACCATTAAACCGATTCCTGTCCACCCAGCCCAGCCACCCCCACACATACTGCAAGCCCCTCAGTCTTACTTGAAAGGGGAAAAGAAAGGGCCAGTGAGATGATCAGGGTGGAGGAGAGGGGGGGTAAGATTTACAAGTGAATGGAGGTAAGAATGGAGCAGTTTGTGGGATAAAGGGGCTGCAGAGGGAGCTTTACAGATGTGCAGAGGGACGGCGGTTCATTGTTTAATTAAGCAGAAAGTGGCTCTTTTGAAAAGCAATTTTGCACAGGAGCTCTGAGCTCAGCAAACAACTCCTGCGAGTGAGGGCAGGAGGAGAAAGGAACAGCTGGCCCGGAGCCGTGTGAACCGCATGCTAAGCGGTTTAAAGGGCCCGGATCCTCCTCCCCAGCCCTGCTCCGCTGCCACCCTCTGAACAGTGCTGTCAGCACAGCAAATCCCACCAAGAGAAAAGAGAGAGCAGAGAGGGGGGGCTGGCAGAAAGGTTATCCTGCTAGGTGTCTGCACTGCAATACAGCGGCTGGGAAGGAGCGTGGAACAGCCAGGCTTTGTTATCCCAGGGATTTGGTCACACACAAGAGCCGGTTTCTCAGTGTCTGGCAAGCTCCTTCCACAATGAGTTGGGATGAGCTGATCTGGTAACGTGGCTCCACGGCCTCCCCGGAGAGCGCTGGGACGGCTCCTGCGAGCGCGCACGCTTGTTTCCCCGTTCCCTCCAAAGCACTCGTTCCTTGCGCAGAAGCGGCGCGTGGCCTCGCCGGGACGGCGACCCAAAGCTCTGTACACAGCCGCTGAGCCCGGCACCAGGGCTGCAAGCACGGCAGGGACTGCTCGACCGCGGAGGTGGCGACCCTGCAGCATCACACCGGGCTCCCGGTGCTGCAAACACTGATCGCTGGAAAAAGCAGCCAGGATCCGGGGCTGAGCTAGTCCAGCCTGAGGTGCCACCACGCATAACCCACCGAGTCCTCTTTTCCTTGCCAGCCAACATATAATTACTTTCCTAAGAGAGATGCACAAGCAGGGGAATAACCCCAGAGCCATTTGAGACCTGCCAGTACCACACACTGTGGCCAAAAGGATTTGACTGCATGAAATTCCACAGAGCTACAGGTTTTTCTTATCATTCTTCTAAGAAGTGTCTGCATTATCGGATATAATTTTATTCTTTCTTTGGAGCAAGTTTTAAAATGTTAAGAATAATAAACACAGCAATAAAAGCATTCCAGAGTATTAATAACTTAACTATGAGGTACTACTCAGCAATAGCTAGGCATTTACAGACAACCCATGCCAACTGCCACTCCTGATTTTACACGTTGTTTTGGCACAGCACCTCAGTCAACTCTGAACACGTGCCATGCTGTATTTTTTAAGCCACTCTGCCTGTAACACAGGTCTGATCTCTTGAGATTCCCCAGGCTCTTTTCCGAGAAGATGAATGCTCCCAACTCCCCAGCAGTCCTCCATGCTGTGAAGAACAAGGCCCCTGGAAAGCAAAGCTCTCAAGGAGCAGACCATGCGCTTCTCTATGGGGATTTAAAATAAGCAGCACTTGGCAGATTATTTTAATTTTCCCTCTAAAAAGAAAATAAATCTGATTAGCAACTGGCTTTTTTCCTGGGGTTTTGGTAAAGGGAAACCACAAACAATTACCAGATACACTGATTAAAAATTTATCCTTTCAGATTTACAAGTGTCAAAACACAGAGTGAATTCTTGATTAGCCCAGAAGGTCCAAGCAATCACTGCTGAAACTGGTCACTGCTGCTCCAAAAAAGCAAGTCCCATCAGTAAAGCCACGGGAGAAGTTAGAATTTGAAGGTCTGGACCCACAGTTGAGCAGCCTGCAGCACAACTGCCAGAGACTTTACAAATAGCCCCAACCTCCAGATACAACATCCAGTAGAGAGCACAGCAGAGAGGTTTTGTAAACACTCTTCATCAGCATGATGCTGCTGAGCTAAACCTGAAATAACTACAAGGGTTAAACAGTGCCAGTGACTTCCTACCCTTCCAACAGCGTCCATGCAACTCACATGGCTGCAGACAAATCCACCACTGTGAGTCCCAGCGAGATGGAGGAAGGCGCTCCGGCATCACTGGCAGAGCAGTCATACAATGATCTATTTGATTACTGAAGCACTTGGTTGAATTACTGTGGCTTGTTTCAGGAGGAGGCTGCCAAATACATTTTCAGTTTTTAATTTAGGGTTTCTCTCTTTTATGCTCCATTGTCTCTAATAGCGTCTTAGATGCTTGAAAATAAAGTTGATTTCCCTGCCAATTTAATCCTCTCTCCATGTGACAAATATCCTTATTCCCCCAGCTGCTTTCTCCCCCCCCCCCCAGTTTTTATGCAGAATAAGCCAACAGGGCATTAATGCCTTTAGATCCTCTAACAGCATTATCAATGGGATCATCAAAATAGCCAGCAATTCATGACAAGATTCTTGTTCAACATGAGGTCTTCCTTCCGCAACAGCTCGGAAAGGCGGCGCAGTCCTGCACGAAGCGTGGCTTACGTAAATCTGCCTGCCGATACAGACGGATCGCACCTTTTCAAGTTCCTACTTGGCGGCAGCTTCAACACGCAGGTCAGGACATCCCTGCTTTGGAAATAACTGCTGTTTTACTGATGTTAGGATACAAAAAGCCCCTTGGATAATAAAAATAGGTCCCATCACGCAGCTGTACCCCTCGTGGCTTGCTCTTGGCCCATTTGCGGCTTCCTTCCTCCTGCCTTTCCTAATCCCTCCAGGAGCCCATCTCCAGGCATCAGAAAAGGACAGAGAATCAAATCTTTTTGAAGAAGTGGACCTGGAGCCCACCTACTTTCCACCTAGTGCCTGTTACCAGGAAAAAGGAGATGACCACATAATAAGTCGTTCAAACACCATCGTTATCATTCAGAGAACACTACTCTTATGTGCTTATTATGGAGCACAGCTTTTTGCGTTCATATAAATTTATGTAGGTATTCCTTCACATAATTGTCCACTTCCCCTCACCACTAGGGTATATATAAAAATGCCTAAACAATTAAAATGTAGCTGGACCCAATGTCCCAGAGAGAAGCAGCTGCTCCACAAAAAGGAGGACAAAGACAAAAATAACATAGAAAGAAAGAAAGAGCGGGTAAGAGAGGCCAGAATGGCCAAAAATAAGCTTGACAGCTAATGAAATCAGTTAAAATGGGGTTAGAAGTGTAGGTCTTCAAGCAGTGTTCATACTACAGATCCTTCCTCAGAGTATCAAGTGATGGACAGATGGGGTAAGGTAAGCAACAGGATGCACCGAGTGGCACGGAGCTGGCGTATTTCTATAATCGCTGTCATTCTGGCTGCCGAGAGGCAGCAGGGAATATGTTACAAATATCTTTATTTACGCAGAGGTAGATGAATTAAACTTTCTTAATGTGAATGAGGAAAATACATGGCATTAGGAACAGTAAGAAATTGCAAGAATTTACCAAATTTCTTATTCATGTTTCTGATACAATTTTACTGATTCCTCACTACTACAATGTAATTCTCATCTAGAAATATTATGAGGGGTGTCTCCAGCAATCCCTTACTGTCAGACATTAACCCTCGGTCTGCCTATCCCACCCCTGCGCTGGGTGTAAATGTCATTATAGCAGAAGCCTCACAGTTCAGTGTCTGCTCCTCAGCCGCTGCAATCCACAACCAGCCCAAAAACCGAGACCTCCCTGTGGCTCAATGCACATGAAGACAGCAGGATGCAAACCAGAGGAGCTGGCAAGCAGGCACACTGTCCACTCTGCCACTCTTGTCACGGGGATAGCAGCGTCTGAAAAACAAGGCAGTGTGAAAAGCCAGGAGCAATGTGTTGGATGAATCTGGAATGAATCGCTGGAGATCATGAATTTGAACCCTGAGACCGAAGCAGATCTTCAGGAAAGATTTATCCTTTAGGATAAATCCAGCTCCTAGTGAAGTCTCTAGAAGTCTTCTCAGCAGCTTCAAGTGGGAATGGATTAGGCCACATACAACTGCACCGCTGACGACCATTGGGCTAGAAGAATAATTCTCTGATAATAATCCCCGTGCTTACCCTGGCAGAAATAAACATCTCATGGAATAACCCCTTCTCCTTGAGCATCTGATCATGGTTTGAGCCCATCAATGCAGTGGATATCAGTGGCTATTTTAAATTTACAGAACACTGAAGAAAATCATGCTCTAACTCCCAAGTTTATAATCAACTAAATTAGCACTTTGGCATTTCTTTACCATCTTCCATTTAAGGATCTTAAGTGCTTTAACAGTGCCGGAATTTAATGCTGAACTCCCTTGTGATACATGAAAGTATCGCTACTACTTCACTAGCAACAGGGGAAAGTTAAGCAACACGACGAAACTCACACAGCAAATCAGCACCAGGTCATGTTTCTGGATCCCTAGTCCCTGTCCTTAACCACAAAATAACAGACTATTCCAGTGCTCCTATTATATTTGAATGACACATACTTATGTCCAAGCATCAAAAGCGCTTCTACCAATCTCTAATTACTTCCAGGCACGGCAAGAAGATTTCAGGCCTGAACGTTCACAGCACATAGATTACCGTATTAGCCATTCATGAGATATTAGTTGTTAACATTCCCTGATCCTTTGTATTATTTTGGTTTATAATCCCGCTCTCAAATGGCATGAAGCATTGCTCTCTAGCTGGAAGAATTCAAAACATACCTGTGGCAAAATTACGCTGCGACTGAAGTATGCACACACATAAGGAAAAAGAAGAGTTAGTACAGCACTTCTCAGAACTGATATTCCAAACCACAAATCGGAGATTAGGACCGCTTATCACTGGGACACTCAAATCTTTATCTTAACAGCATCACATTCGAGCGTTAGCTTTGCCATTTTCAACTGTGTAGTTACTACAAAATGATCTGCATATAGCTGAAAGTCAGATGAGTAGATAAAATACATTAATGTTACATTGCTCTACACACACCCATGTATCTATACACTACACATATACACACACACATACATTCCTCTTGAAACCTTACAACTGGCAAGGAAAAACAAGAGCAAGAGGAGGTTATCGGTGGTTTCAAGTATAGAGCAAGACAGATGTAGACTTGATGGAAACATTCAGAGGCTGTTGTCCATCCGGGAGGAGGGAGGCAAAACTCTTTAAGGAAGGACTCAATACACCAGTGCTTAGAGGACAGGAAAGGTGCTCAGACTATTTCCGCTTGATATTTACTCTGAGGACTAACCATCGTCTGCCAAGCTACCTGATCCATGGCATGTCTGAAAGTGCTTTCAAAATACATCGATTTTTGTTGAAACTGCCGTACAAACCAGCTTTGTCTCATTTGTTGCCATTCTTTCAAGTTATCCAACAGGTTCCGATACTCACAAGGCTCTGGTTGACAGGGCAAAGTCACCTGATGCTTTTTGACACCATCGAACAAGAGTTCTGCACCACCTCTGAAACAAAAACAATGAACCACTGAGATTTTGCCTTGTTGTCAAAAGGAAGACAGTACAAAAGAGGCGATTTACATAGATGCCACATCAGAGAAAACAAATGACACAGACTATATTTAGCACAGGATTCTCTTTGTCTTTTTCCTCTCGCAAACCACAAGTTCTTAGGGGAAGTTGGCATCTCCCATCACCAACACATACAGGAGGCTCCGTCGTGGGCCAGAGCCCCACGGTGCCAGGCATCGTCCCAACAGAACAGGAAGGTGGCTCCCATCCCAACGTGCTTACAGACTGTCACGCACACCTTCCCTCTCCCCCAACTACTGGCATTGCTTCAATTCAAACGATGTTACAGCCACCACATTACACCCAACATTGCTCATCCCTAACGCCTTTTAGCCAGGAGTCTCAGGGCGTTTCACAAAATGTGAAAAATCGTAGCATCCTTCTGGAATAAATATTTCCCCAGTTTCCACTTGTAAACAGAGAGAGGAAATGACTCGCACAAGGTTACACAGCAAGTCAGCTGCAGAGCCAGTAGTCCTTGGGTCCTGACAACCCTTTCTTGATCTACTTACTACAAAGCATTCCCTCTTGGGAGGGACTTGACTGGGAGAGGCAAGCAGCACAAGCCATGCTGATGACAAGTTAAACAAATAAATAAATACACACTCTTCCTCCACTGAACAACCCAATGAACATCCTTCTTCTGCTATTCATAATGTACTGGGGAACTAGTCTCAGATAACTAAGCGATGGTTGCTACAAGCAGAAGACATCAAGTGTGAGCAAAATACGCAGAGGCTGGTACCAGGGTTCTGGTACCCAAACCGCTGAGGCTCTTAAAAAAAAAATAAAAAAAATTCATTTTTGTAACAGCAACTTACAAGCCTCGGCAGGCTCCTCACCTACACCCCTTTTCGGCAAAAAGAACTGTGAAAATCTTGAGCCTTATAAACATAAATCAGTTTTCCTGACATTGTGAGGCCACAGGCCAAACTCGGTCTTAGAAGATTATAAAACTTTATCATGTGAGTAGGGACATGGATAATAAACACGGATGCTACTTTACAACACAGGGCACAGAAGCAGGTAGCGTGAGCACGTGACTCTGGACTTAACAGGATGGCCAAAGTTTAGACAGTTGGGAACCTCTTAAAAACTCAACTCACTTGATACCCAATCGAGGCAGAAAAATGACCAACTCGTTTTCAAAGGGCATGTATTTGTGGCAAAGGATTCTTCCAACTTAAATGTATTTTACTTTAGAAAAAATTTCTTACAAAGTTACTTTCTGGAAACTTATTGACGCCTCACGTCCCTTGGAAACCAACTCAACAAAGAGAAGTATTTAAAATAAATAATGCCCACCTAAATATCAACAAAGATACATCCAGACATTACTAAGTTCCTTTAAATTCACTATCTAAAAATGCCACACTAGGTTTCCTTGGCTCTGCAATGGAAGAGCACAACAGAACCCTTGTTATACCCTCGGCAGCAGTACTTATATGCAGCAACTCTCCTAAAGAGCACTCTGTTGGTGTTCTTCCACCAGCTCACAAAAAATAGTTATCTGAAAATTGAAGCGGCGATTATTAACATGAGCCGAGATTCATGCGAGGGAACAAGTCACAGCAATTATATGAAAAACATTTTTTTATGTAATGAAAACAAGGTCACGCTTTGTTACAGCTGGAAATGTAGATTGCAAGATAAGGTCCTTCTGTAATGCGCGAGCTGTGGGGAACTCAGCTGTGATTTGTACATAGAGAGCTCATTTATGCATTTCCAAGGGAAGCAAAAATGCATCTCACTCTTCTGGGAAAATTAGGAGAGTTACTGCAGCTGGAAGCGGGAAAGACTGAGGAAAGGATTCTTAAGGAGACGGGCATTTAAAGGGTTATGACATTTCTGTGTTTGTGAAAGGGTGGGAAAAAGCAAACAAACAGTAGCCTTTCAGCTTCTGCTAAAAGGAGGCTTTAACAAAACACCACAACTATTTCCATAAATGTGCACAGACTTCCACTGCAAACAGTTTTTAACTTCCCTGTGACAGAGCATTAGCAGCGCGGATACTAGAGCAACGGAGACCTGAAAAGGGAAAAGATACAAAGCCAGAACCCGGCTATTTTGCACCGAACTGAAATAACTGAAGCGCAAATCAAAGCGCGCGTGCACGTACACACACACATAAGAACAGAGAAAAAAAGCAGAAAAACGAGTAGGTTTTTATAAATAATTTTAATAATTAAAAAAAAAGAAGGGGGGGTTAGAAGGGGAGAAAAGGACGGACTTGCACAAGACGCTCACA
>VWZZ01001807.1:550735-567889 GCA_013399095.1 Psophia crepitans | reverse complement strand
GGCCTGGGCCCGATGGCCGCGGCCTTGGCAGGGCCCCGCCGCGCTTCCCGGGCTCCGGCCGCAGCCCGGGGCGCGGACGGTGTCGGTGCGGGCAGGCTGCCGGTCACGGCACCGAGCGTGGCCGGGTGTGTTGGCCTGGCCTAGGAAAAGCGCTCAGCGGAGCTTCCTCAGCGCTGGGGCCACGCTGTCCTCAGGGTTGCTGCGGGGAGGCCTGTTCCTCCGGAGGTGTGCCTCAGGCTCTTACGCCAGGCACTGTTACTTTAAAATACCTATTTCTGCATTAAGTTCTCATCAAACCATACGCAGAGCCCTTTTTCACACGTCGAGAATGCTTCAGCTGCGCAAAGGCAAGGAGCCACAGCAGGGATTTCCCACTCAAGCCAACCTGCTGCCTTGCGGTTAATCTGAATTTTTAGTGGGGAAGCAGAAATGGCTGGGCCAGGTGAGATTAACAACCGCTTCTGTCACCACCTTGGAAGCTGTGCTACTGTGTGTCAGAGAAGCGTTCAGCATCCCCGTCTGCTCGGGCAGCCTCTCTCGGCAAGCACATCCCCACGGCACCGGGCACCTTCCAGCACCGCGTTAAACAACGCGGCTCACATCTGTCGCCTGTTTGTTTTCTCCTCCTGTCCCCAGAGGAAGAAGCGTGTACACAGGCGGGATGCAGCCATGGCAGTGACAGCTGGGCTGTGCAACGGCACAGGCTCTTCTCCCCCACAACATGGAGCTGCACCGGGCAGCACTGGTGGATAAACTGCAGCCCCTTCACCCTCCCTCCGCTCAGTGGAGGGTTTGGATTTAAAAAAAAACACATGTATGCGTGCACGCATGCATACAGAAATGTAATAAATACACGTATACATGGTGCATTATGTGTAAGGGGCATAAATTTACGCAGACAGATTGCTCTTCGTTTATGCTAACGGGGGTCAGAGTATGCCTAACCCCGAGAGCAGAAGGTGGTGGTGTTTGTAATGGCCTTTTGTTCTCGGAGGAGATCATTCTCTGGGCTGGGCCCCAGGAAAGGCCAGTCCCCAGCGCAGATGAACGCTGCAGTGGCTGCCAGGGTTACATGACGGCAGAGATGTGAAGCTGTTGACCGTGGTCTTCATCCAAAAATTCCAGTTAAATTTTAAATATCTCTAAATCCTGAGGCTTTGGGGTATCTCAGAGATACGGCCCAGGGTGTTGAACCGATTGTATGGGAAACTGGCTGAGGAAAGAAGCTGTAGACAAAAATCTTACTTCTGTATGCTTCATAAATGACTGAAGCACTCTGCATACAGAAGATTTGGTAATCTGGACTCCAGATCAGTGTTTGCAGTTATGGTTTTATGTGAGCTATTCTTCTCACTTCCAGAAATCATTTATGAGCCCAAATAATAGGAGAACTGGCTCCTAAAGAATCTCAGTTCCTGAGTTATAGAACTATAACAAAATATTACAGATTTAGTGTTAGTGGTTCCCTGGAAAAGCAAAAAAAAAAAAAAAAAAAAAAAAAAAAAAAAAAAAGGAGCAGTAATCATAAATACCAATTTGGCTCATTCAAGCATTCCAAGCTAGTTACTGTTAACAATTGCCCTGGAAATACAGACAGCGAGCACGTGAGGCATGGGGGACGTTTTTATGGACACGCTGTGCTTGGGAAGAGGAGCGAGTCCCATCTCCACACTGGGCGCTGAAATCCGAACATCACAAATTCTCCAGCATATGCTCGGGGACAGGGAAAGCAAGCACGTAATCTCCTCGAGGAAGCATAATGCTGACATTGTTATTTCTAAAGTGCTGCAAACATAGTTTCGATGGTATTTGATAAACAGGCACATAAAGCAAAACTAGATAAAGACAGCCCTGGTACCCCGGGCTCAGTTCACGGTAACACTTTTCTTGTTCAAACTCACGGACGGGTCACTGTGCTTTACTTAAGCAAAACCTCCTTTTTACACCCAGTTTTCCCAGATGGATCCCTCACTTGGTCCCAAGTGTGGAGCGGCACCGGGCAGAGCCAGGCGTCCCCAGGTAGCTGTGTGGCTCACCCCGGTTACGCGGGGCGATAGGCAGCCGACCAGGGTGCTCCGGCTGCACCCGCCTTTCCCCTCCTGCAAATTCAGCTGCGCCAAACAAAAGAACAGGTTGGAAATTGAGCCTGGCAATAAAGAGGGTTTAATTTCTTTTGTCTCAGTCCTGGCTTTTGGCTTTTTTTTTTTTGTCCTCCTGCTGTTCACATGCTTTTTCTCTCCCCTTGAGCGCAGAAGGGTCATGCCTCCGTCCCTCCGCAAAGGGTTTATTCTGGAGGAAACGGTTTAGGCCGCCATCACATTTTATAGGGAAACGTAGTTTATAAATACGACAGGGCCTGGCGCTACGAGGAAACATTTTATCAGAGAGCCCCGAACTGATGATTCAATTATTTTTCAATAAAACATCAGGGGAATGCGCAAACAGCTGCTCGCATCCTTCCACACAGCAAGTCAAACTTCAAGGGGAACAATAGCTGGCGAAAGGGGAGCCATCGTGGAGGCGGTGACAATGGGTTTCCTTACTCCGGGCTTTGTTTGATTTCCCCGTCTCAGTTTTGAACTCCCTCCGCCGGAGAAAGGCGAGGGGGTAGGACGGGGAGAGGGGGAAGCAGGCAGAGGGGAAGGAGGGTCAGTGGGAGTTAAAGCCTTTTGCAGCCTTTCTCTCCCATTCATGTGGTAATTGGGTGTCAAGCAGAGATCAGTAAGATGGAGCCCGGCCTCTGTGCCCGGGTTAAACTGCAGCAGAAAGAAAGCGGGAGCTGAACCGATGGAGGCCTGAATGTCATTAGGGCGGGAGGAAGCGCCTCTCCCCCAGGAGCCCTTCTGCCGGGGTGCTGGGCTGGGGGGGCCGCTTCCCATTCAGGGCATCCCTGAAAGCGGCCAGACAAAGCGGGAGGGCGTCGG
Source organism: Psophia crepitans (assembly GCA_013399095.1). Taxonomy (NCBI): domain Eukaryota; kingdom Metazoa; phylum Chordata; class Aves; order Gruiformes; family Psophiidae; genus Psophia; species Psophia crepitans. Next base: position 564,965 of record VWZZ01001807.1, on the reverse strand, counting down.
AACAATGCCGCACCCCCGGCTGTACCTTCAATAGGGAGCTCTAAACAGGCGTTTAACCTTCAGAATAGCTGAAAGTGATACTCAAAGCTGAGGAGGTGGCCCGCCCGCCGCTGTTAGCCTCTTCCTGCGGCCGAGCTGGAGGCCACTTGGATGGCCGGAGGCCGGGAGGGATGGTCTCCCCACTTGGATGGCCGGAAGCGATGGTCTCCCCACTTGGATGGTCGGAGGCCAGGAGGGATGGTCTCCCCACTTGGATGGCCGGAGGCCGGGAGGGATGGTCTCCCCACTTGGATGGCCGGAGGCCGGGAGGGATGCTCTCCCGTCATTGCTTCCTTGGCCCCGTGGGCACAGCGCTGGGGGGGTGCAGGGCTCCATGTGAGTCGTGGGAGGTGTCACCTCCAGGGCAGGATCAGACCCCAAGTCCCGCTCAGGCTGGCGAGATGCTGGGTCCCTGGGGAGGGCTGCTCAGCACTCTCAAGGATGGGGCTAGAGGAAGGCAGGGCTGTAGTGAGGAAGGGGATGTGGCACACATAGCGAGGGTCGCATGCCACTTCGCAAGCCTGGGATCATTTGGCGAAGGGTTTGGGGAGATCTGGGCAACAGCCCCCTCCTGAGCAGGGGGATGTCCTGGCCTCAAAGTCGCCATCACCCGTGATTCCCAAGGCTGCCAGCCTGTACTGCCCAAAGCTCTCCCAGAGCCTGGCCAGGCATCATTTGTGTCTACAGGCAGGATTTTTAATTAACCAGGAAAAAAGAGGGTCAAATCCTGGGTCATTTTGGAAGGCTGGATTTGCCACAACGGGCCAGGCTCAGAGCAGGACCCATCCCCTGCTCCCCCAGCCTCACCCGCTGCACAGCCCAGCCCTCCCCTGAGCTAAGCAGCAAACAGCCCTAATGACATTTATCTCCCTAGCGAGGTCTTTCTGCTTTAAGGAGGAAAGCTGCCGTCCCTTCCCTTCACACGCAGGACGACAAGACACAGGCATTTTCCACAGACCAGCATTTCGGTGGAGTCTCCTACAACTCAGCCCCATTAAACTGGAGGGGGAGAAACCATCCCTGGCCCTGCTCCTGGTTACATTGGAACTACTCAGGGGAATCGCCTATTTCCATTTCTAAAGAATGCACCAAAGGATAGGCCCTTCTTTAGTGCAGAATATTTCCCTGTTGCTGCTTAAAGGCAAAGCAAGCTCGCCAGCGCAGGGAGGAGAGGGCAGCTGTCATTGTTTGGGAAGGCTCCAGCACATCAAGAGTGGCAGGAGGAGGCTGGAGAGATGCAGCGTTAAAGATTATCACAGACTTTCCCAGCAGCAGAAATTAATTTCACCCAGAAAGGTCCTGAGCAGCTTGCAAAGCCCCTGCGTGCGTTTAGGCAAAAATCACTCCCGTTTTGCACAGCCAGCTTGGCCTGGCTGAGTTTGACCTAGAGCTGCAAAGGGATGCTGATCAGAGAGGAAGTTGCAGCATTATTTTTCCTAATATTATTGTCACTGTCCAGGATGCGGGGTCTGGGAGAAGCAGCCATCTCCATGGCAAAAAGGACATTTGGTTTGTAAAGCTCTTTGGCTTTGTTTAAATTAATAAACTAATAACCCAGGAGAGGATTTTAGTGTTTTCTTAACCTCATGCAAACAGCTTTTTAAGTATTTTAATTAAAAAAGAGTAATACCTCATGCTTAATATATTGTACTTTTATCTACAGGCAGCTGTTGAGCCAGACTTTAGCTTATTGATCAAAGGAGAGAGATAAGTCTTGCAAGGTGAGAATCACAGAAAGAGGATTCAATTAGCTTTTCCCTTAAAATCACACAAATAAAAAGAAAATTGAAAAAAAAAAAAATCAGACTATGATTAAGCACTGGCTGCTTCTCTCCAAACACCTCTCTGCTGGGAAGCCTTTCCTCCCCGCATTGATCCCGGGCTCAGTACCACACTGGCACTTGTATTCCTGGGCTGGGAGCTGCAGGGATGCTTGCACCTAGGCTTCGCTTTTCTGGGGGAGCTGGAACTTTAAAAAAGCCCCAGGATTCCAGCCCACAGCTGACAGCCAGTGGAAAAACTCTAATTGGTGTAGCTGGGTTTTGCAGGGAGTCTCAAAGCATTGCCAAGTGCGACACAACCCTCCTCGGTAAGGACAAACACAGCCCAAATGGTGACTTGTCCCCAGCAACCGTCTCTCCAGCGGGGACCAGAGACGCTACTTTTAACCCTTGCAATGCCACAGCGCCATCAGGCAGGGTGGCTCCTTACAGCACAACTCACAGTTACACCTTCACGGGGCTCCCTTCCCCCTGGGAAATCCCGGCACGGAGGCGTGCATACGTGGTACGTGCGTGCCCCAGCCCTCCGGCACAGCACCACGCTTCATCGGTACTGCTGAGCTCTGCAGGTCCCCTCTATCGAAGGCCTGCGTATCACAGCCCCCGTGTCGTTTGCCAAGCTGTTTCCCAGTCATTCAGTATCCCCATCACCCCCAAACAGGAGCTCTCACCTGGGGGGGGGGCCCATCCTGCTCCTCTCGCCTGCACCCTGCAACTATGCCCTTCCTCCCCCTCGCAGCCAGCCGGGAATGCAGTGCGCAGGGTGAGCTCCCTGCTGTGCTCGGGCCAGGTCCCAGCCCCTCGGTTGTATCGGCACCAGTGAGGGCTAAATCCTGCTCCTTTGCACAGGCCTCAGCTGTGCCTGTAATCCCCATCCATCTCCAAAACCCAACAATACAAGCCAGTCTGCGCTTGCATGGGCTTACTTGCAAATAAATAACAGCCATACTTCCACAAGCTTCCAAAGCTATTAGCATCTGCGTTTAACAGGCAGCGAGTGCCCTGAATGCAGAATTCACTCGGCTTTTTTAACCTAACCTGCTCTCAGACAGACAGAAACACGGCGCTGAGCCTTGCCCTTCAGCCCCTCTTCTTTCAGAGCAGCGTTGTGTGCAGGGCAGCATGGCCATCTCTTCCAGGGAGAGCAGTGCTGCTGTACCCCTCAAACCACCCTTCTCCAGACAACGACCCCCAGGGCTGACTTTGCGGGGGCCAAGCCTTCACCCCTTCCCTTTAGCAGAGGGCTGGGTGAGGCCAGGTGGTTCGGGTCGCTGCTCATTGCTCTCCTGGCACAATGGGGTGACACTGGGGCTACCAAAGTCTGTGTCAGTTTCTGTACCTGAAACTTCCTCTCCACCTCAGCCAGGGTCTGACCTGTCCCCTGTGTGGGTTAAGCCCCCCGGCTCCCAACGCCCTGTGCCCCCCACTGCTTCCCAGGGCTTTGAACCCCCTGAGGGGGGGGGTCTGTGAGACCCCAGGGGAGCCCTTAAATAGGTCCCCCCCGAGATGAGACATTTGCCAAGCCCAGCCCGCCCTCCACCGGTGGCTGCGAGAGGAACAGCATCCAAAAGTGAGACGAGCATCCATCACTGCACACCCTGCACTAGCCCCCCCGAAGCTGGGGGACATCCCCAGGGCCCTAAACATGAGCCCCCCCTTGCCTAGAGTCACTGCGTCCAGGGGACCGAACAAGCTAAAAGCTGTAATTTTAGTTTGAGATGCTGGAGAAGCGATCCATTTGAGCATGCCTGAAGGGGCATCTGCTACTTTATAGATGCAAATTTCCAGCACTTTTCCCATGGTGCGTCTCGCCAGGCAACACACTTCACCCAGGTTCACGCAAGACATTTCTCCCTGGTACCTGCGTACCAAGGAGCTGGTCTCTCCTGTCCCCAAGGTTGGATGCAGAGGGTCTGAAAGATGGTTCTGGCAGTGAGGGAAGCATAATGGGTAACAAAAAAAGCATCTGGGAGGGCAGAAATGAGCTGGGAGGTTAAGCATAGCCAAACATGGAGAGAGGAAGCAGCAGGAAGAGGAAAGAGGGAACAGGACAGGGGTGGAGGAGCCAGACGTAAACGAGGGTAAATGGAGAACTGGCCCAGGACCAGCTGGGATGGCAATAGTGAGAATAGGACCAGGAGAAAGGGGGAGTGGGGATTCAGTGGAGGGGTCTGGAGAGGGTCTCATCAACAGCTGGTTTTCACACAGCCATCAAACCCAGCAGCAAGAGGTTTGCTGCCCCCTGCTCGGAGATAAGCTGAAGTGTGCACGGGGAGGTTGTGCTCTGGAATGGCAGTTCCCAGTTCCCAAACTGGGACATTCCCCCGCCTCCCCACACACAGCAGGACTGCGCAAGGAAGAGGTAGGAAACTCCAGCATAGCCCATACTCGCATTTAATCGTAAGGACAGGACAGACTGGGGCAGGCAGGTACGTTGGTGTGGAAGCACAGCTAGAAGAGCAGACACACCCTGCCCTCACAAATGACAGATGTCATTTTAAAGAGTAACCCTGCTAAAAGCATAAAAATAAATCATAAAAAAAAAAGAAAAAAGAAATAGTAACAACCCCCAATCCAGAGTTTTCTCTGGAACAGACATTTCTGCATGGTCTCTGAGGACTGGAACTGGACATTGCTGCTAAGGCTGTTCCACATCAGACACAACACGGGGAATTCACATAGCACAGGTCAGGTGTTTAACATGGGCATTTCAGTTCGGGGCCCGTCTCCTGCAGTGGAGACAGGGAGGGCTCTTGTGGGAAAGGATGCAGAGCACGTGAAGTTAGGCTCTCACAGAGACCACCCTCCAGAGGACTTTCTCTCCCCAGGCAAGTTGCCTCCCGCGTTCAGGGCACAGACATCACAGCAGGAAAGCCCCGAGAGCTTCGTTCCCACGCTCCCACCTGCTTTCTGCAAGGAAGAAGGTGCATGAAACAAGGTTGCATCCACAAAAGGTAGAAGTAAGAGACCCCGAGAAGCATCCACGGGGTTCGCTCATGTCCTTCACCATGGAGCAAGGCCACAAGGACATACACAGCTGCACCCAGGATGGAAGAGGGGAATCAGTCCCAGATGAGCATCCCGTCTCCCTGCAAGAGAAAAGGGCTCTCCGAGAGAGGACAGGTCTGGGCTGCTCCTCCACCTACTGCACAAACCCAGGACACATTCAAAAGTACAGATAATAAATTAAGATTTGGGGACAAAAAAAAAGTCAGCGTGTATAATATATATATATAATATAATGTGCGTGTGATTGTGAAAAATAGAAATGTCATCCCCAGGAGAGAGCAAGGCATGGCAGAAACACATCCCTGTCCCTCTCCCGAGCCCAGCACTACCCTGCTCCCCTGATTCACAGCAAAAACACACCACCAGCGGTCCACGCAGGGGGCAGGGGCTGCGCCTGGCACCCAACTTCCCTCTGCCAGCAGGGGCCCTGTGCCAAGGAGGAGCTGGCTTCTTGGTGGAGGAGTGGGGAAAGAGCCCAGCACTGGTCCCTTCATGGCCTTCACAAGGAAGGGTTGCTGCAGGCAGGAAAAGGGAGGGAAAGACAGGGAAAGCAAAGTGGAATGGCAGGGGCACCCTACCCCTACTCAGCTGGCCAGGGCCCTGCCCCTCCCGTGGCACAGGACCACCACCGCTGTACCAAGTAGAAAATAAAGCCATAATGAGTCTATGCTTTGGTATGTAACCATCTCCCTCCCCTTGGTCCCCCCTGCGTTCCCGCCAAACCATTATCTGTAAAACTCATCAAATAAAATCTCTAGTGTGCCTTTATATCGCTCCTTGAACCTTTTCTTCCCCAGCATCTGCCTTGCCCCTCTCTCTCCAGCAGGATTTGGGGAGGTGCTTTGCTTGAGCCCCACCAGTTAGAGCTTCTGCTGTCCCGACTGGATCCTGTCGAATGCTGCCTGGTCCAGCTGCAGGTAGCGGCCTTGCCTGGAGTCCAGGAAGTACAACCTGTCCTTCACCAGCGCGGGGTCAAAGCCCTGCTTCCGCAGCTCCATCTTCTGGAACTTGTAAGTGCCTGGAGCAGGGAGAAAAGGAGGAACAAGGGCTCACCGGCTGTACACGCTCCCATCCCCACCACACGTGTGCTGCCCCAGACCTAGCCTTGCACCCCAAACCAGCAGAGGAACTGGCTAGGGGCTCCAGGGGGAAGGGGGGCTCCATAGGGGAAGGGGGCTCAACCCTGACCCTACCACAGATCAGGCTCCCCCCAGCTCCGTGCTCAGTGCGAGCGCACACACAGTGGCTCACTTGTCTTGGAGACTTCGTGCAGGAACCGCAGGAAGACGGGCCGCGCGTACAGCGGAAGGGCCTTTTTCAGCTCGCTGGCAAAGCCTTCCAGGTCACAGGAGTTCTCCGGGTCAGCGATGGCTGCCATTCCTGCCTTCCCTTCAATCCCTACAAGGCAGGGAAGAAGGGAAGGCACTCAGACACACTGTCCCTGTAGCATCATCTCCCTCTGTCCTGCAGCAGCCAGGAACAGAACCCACTTTGTACTGAAGCGCTGGTGCACCCAGCTGTCACTTGCTGTGTCATCACCCAGCAGCTAAGGCTACCAGCGACACCCTGCGGTCATGGCCACCTCCTCCCAGAGGAGGCACTTACAACCTGTCCAGAAAGGATGCAGGGTCCTTGCAAAGCAGATCAAAGCTTGAGAGAAGGAGGGAACTCTCTGGTTCCTGCTAGGCACATGCCTGGTAGGCTCTTCCCACCAAGCTCACAGGGAGCCTTAGTCCAGCCTCTTGCAAAAGGACACGTCAATCTGGTCATGCAGGACATGGTCACATTCAAGTGCCAGAGGTCTGCCTGCCTCCCCTGATTGCCCTCTTCCCTCTCAGCTACCTGGGATCTCCACCCCATAAACCACCACGTCCGTCAGGTTGAGGATGCGGCTCAGTGTCCCCTCCACCTCTGTGGTGGAGACGTTCTCCCCTTTCCAGCGGAACGTGTCCCCGGTGCGGTCCCGGAAGTACATGTAGCCATATTTGTCCATCACCAGGACATCCCCTACAGGAAAGTGAGGAATAGACAAAAAATGAGGTGTCAGAGGGGTTAGGAGCAACCCTGGAGCATCTCAGGGCCGTGCCACTAATCTGGGACAGCCCCCATGCCACCCAGATACTCTTCTCCTCCGCTCTCAGTGGACAGAAGGGCCCTGTTTGCCTCACCTGTGAGATAGGCAGCATCCCCTTTTGTAAACACGTCCTTGGCGATTTTCTTGTTGGTGGCTGACTGATTCAGGTAGCCATCAAAGTGCTGCAAGGGATTGCTCTTGACAATGCGTCCCACCAGCTGCCCTGGCTCCCCTGCATGGAGAAAAGCGAGTGAAGAAGGGAAGCAACCACCCTCACTCAAGCAAAAGTGGTGTCTAGTGGGGTTGGTGGGGTTTAACTGAGCAGACTCAAACTTAGGTAAATTATCTTGAAGTACGTCAGGAAAGATTCGCACGGGGCTGAGGAGCCTTATTCCTGTGGTTGCACTCACCTGGTTTGCAGCGGATACAGACACCATCTGGCCCCCGAATCAGCTCCATGGTGTCTTCATCCACCCGCACCAAGGCAATGGGGTACACACCTGGCAGGATCCTGCTGTTGAAGCCACATGACCCAACCTAGAACAGAAACAGCTGAGAGACACAGGCAGCAGGGACATCTCTCCCACCCCCAATCTGCTGCCCACACACATCCAGGATATCAGAGAGCTGGCATGGCACAACAACACCCAAAACCCCTCTGGGTGGATGGCAACCCACACCACGCCTCTCAGAGCAAGAAACCAGGAACAAACAGCTTGACTGGGTTTCCAACCCTGCCCTGGCCAGCCCTCCCTCTGGGACATGGGCTGACGGTGGGGCCTTACGTTGTTGTCGAAGTTTCCCAGGCTGCAGTTGCACTCGGTGGCCCCGTAGAACTCGGCCACCTGGGCGATGCCAAAGCGGGCCATGAACTCCCGCCAGATGGAGGCACGCAGCCCATTGCCCAGCGCCATGCGCACCCGGTGCTGCCGCTCCACCTCCTGGTACGGCTGGTTCAGCAGGTAGCGGCAGATCTCCCCGATGTACTGCACAATCTGGGAGGGGTGGAGAGCAAAGACTCACTAGGAACCGTCCGCCAGGCCCTGGGGTGTTTGGGGTTTCTGCAGGGCAGGTGAGAATAGCACAACATGCCCAAAGTCCCCTAAAGAGGCCGCAGCAAAACCCAGGAGTCCTACTAGCTCGTCCAGTGCGTCCCTCCCCAGTCAACCCACTCCTCCAGTCTGTGAAACCTATCCAAGGCCTTCTGGCTAATGCCAGAGCACAGGAAGGCTTTGGACACGTGGAGTTACCACCCCAGGTGGGAAGGACACAGCCTCACCACCCTGGAAGGTGGTTTGGGAAGGACAGGCAAAACCAGTCCAGACCTCCCTCTCTCCCAGTGGCTGGGCTCTCCTCAGCACAGCACAGATCCCCAGGCTCCGCTCCCCAGTCCTGGCTGGCCCATTGCCTCACCGTGCAGTTGTACTTCACACAGTCCTCCCAAAAGTGCGAGGCTGAGAACTTCTTGCGGATGACGATCGTCATGCCCTGCAGCAGGCACTGCCCGATCCCCACGATGTTCCCTGCGGAGAGGCAGCCAGGGGAGCCCTCAGTCCCCAGACACCTCCAACCTAGCCTGCTCAGGAGAGGCCTGGCAGGGCAAGGTGGAGGTCACGCGCTGGCTCACCACAGATGGGTGTTCACCTAGCCAAAGCCCCCAGGACCACAGGCACCAGGGAGGAGGCACGTGGCAGCGAGATCTGGGGCAGCACTGTGCACCTAGATGTCCCAGCATGTCTCAGCCAGCCAGGCTGCTTTCCCTTCCCTCTGACTTTGCATGCAGAGCACTGATAAGGTGCAGCTATTCCAAAGCTAGGCTAGGAGCTGGGATAACCCACACACCCTCCCCACTCCAAAGGTCAGCCAGATTGATTCTTGGCTCCCAGGGAAAAAGTGGAAAGTCTCAGTCAGATGCTACCAGCAGCAGCCAGCTCCTCAACACAGAGATCACTGCTGCACCAGCCTCCAGCCTGGGCTTGGCTGAGGCGAAGGGACAGTCCCGGCACGAAGGGCTCTGTACGGCACACGTTACCTGCAGCGTGGTAGAGCGGGAGGCAGTCATACATCACGTCATCAGGCCTCATGCGGAAACCGTAAAAAACTAAGCTGGACATGCGGAAGTACCTGGGGCGAGAGGGTGAATGGACACGTCAGCAGCGGGGCCCGGGATGCTGTGCTAGGACAGGGCAGAGCTCAGCCCTGTCCTCCCCTGAGCCCCTGCCCACAGGCTTACCGGCAGTTCACCACGATGGCAGCCTTGGGCAGCCCCGTTGTGCCAGAGGTGTAGATGTAGAAGAGTTTATCTGGAGAGCAATGAGGAGACAAGGTCACATACCCAGTCTAGGAGCTGGCTGAACTGGGAGAGGGCAACAAGTCAAATTTATACACTCTGCTCATGCCAGTGGAGTCAAAACTTTACGTGACAGCACCAAGAGCGTGCTGGGTTCACCCCCAGCAGATCAGGGCTGTTGGACACACAGAGGGCACTGCAGGATACTGCTCCATGTGGTATTCACACAGCATCAGACACCAGAGTAAGACCCATTCCAAACCCCCCAGGCCTCACTGCAGATGTCTGCCACCAGCACCCCGCGCAGATGTTCTTGCCAGTGTTGTAACCAGCTGATCCACAGAAATGCCACTGTGAGTTTGGCCCCCAAGAGCTGACCACGTACCAAGAAAGCCCTTATCAGGGTGGGCTGGCTGGTGGCGCTGGGCCGTCTGCAGGAGGGGGTCCAGGTGTTTCGCACCAGGAAGCGCCGACTCGGGGCTTGCTTCCCCAGACCAGAACAGATGGATAGATTTCTCCAGGGAGGGCTGCACTTCCTGCATTGCTGAGAAAGTAAAAAGGGGAGATGGAGCAAGACCGCAGGGTGGTTACAGCACAAAGACCCGCGGTCCTCCAAGACACTCCTCAAGGAGATGCTGCCCCTGGTACCAGTACCCTCACTGTGCTCAGCAGAGTCCCCGAAGGGCTGAAAACCATCCCAGGAGGGTGCTGTTCCCACGATTAACAGTTGCTGAGGCCACAGCCCAGGCCTCTTCAGGTACTAGAAGATCCTGTTCTCCACCTCTCCCCAGCCAAAATCTCTTTGGTGCCAAGAGGTCTGTTGACACTACCAGCCTCAGAGGCGTGGGCTGAAACACACGACGAGCTGCAGCCGAGGTGCTGCAGGGATGTGGCTAACAGCCACGGGGAGCAAGGGGAGGCCTGTCCCGTGCAGTGGGGCAGGCCTGGCCCAGCCCAGGACCCTGGGATGGACCCGAGAGGCATCAGGAAGGATCCTCACCCCCAGACTGCTTGGGGGCCAAACAGCACTGAACTCCAGATCCTGACCAGTGTCGAAAAGAGGAAAAAAAAAATAATTCCAATTCCTAGATAATTCAGCTATCCACTCTCTTCCAGATCCCTGCTCTGTGGTGGGCAGGAAAGGAACACTAAATCCATAGATTGGGCACACCCCCCTCCAGTCCAAAGGACCCTGAAACATGCCCCTCACCTTCCATCATCTCCACCCCGAAAACCACAGCCTTGGAGTTGGAGATGGTGATGCAGTGCAGCAAGGCCTCCATGCGCAGGTGGGAATTCACAAGGGCAGTCTCCACCCCAATCTTGGCCAAGCCAAGCCACAGCCCCACATACTGATTGCGGGACTCCATGAAAAGAGCCACCACATCACCAGAGCGGAAGCCTTGGCTGTAGAAGAAATTGGCCACCCGGTTGGAGTACTCATCCAGCTGCTGGAAGGTCCAGCTCTCGCCTGTGCCTTGGAAGATCAGTGCCGTCTTCTCTGGATACTTGCTCGCGGTCTTCTGGAAGATCTTGGCAATTGTGTTCTTCTCCCTCACATGTCTCCATACCTGCCACTTCACTCGCAACAGGACCAGGCCCGTGCTGCCAAAGGAAGGGGAGCAAGAGGGCAGCTGCTCAGTGACCCCTGCAAAATCACTTCCTCCAGCAAAGCCAGCAGAGCATGAGGACTTTCCTAGGATCTGTAACAGCCCAGCACTGCTTCAGGCCCTACCCTAGGTCAGCAGCAGCTCTGGGTGCTTCCCTGAGCAGTGTGGGCATAGGCAGAGCTCATCTGCAAAGACGCTTATAGCCAGAAACTGATGGAGGGCAGGGAGAGATGTGTTTTGGAAGGCTGCAGACAGAGATGTCCCTGATCAAAGGGGTATCTTTGAACCTCAGGTGCTCTCCAAGAGGTGCCACCACTCCCTCTCCACAAATGCTGGCCAGGAGTTAGCACAGCCTGGTACCAGCTCAGAACCGACCCTGCACAGGCACCTGGTGCCATGCCAGCAGCTATAGGGACAGGGTGAAGTACAAGGACAGCCACTAGACCTCAGAGCTCAGCTGAAATCTATCTTTCCTGTGAAAACTTTGCCCGAGAGTTTGGAGCCACCCAGGCGCAGCAAAGGGAGATTTGCTTCCAGCCAGGCCAGGTGCCAGCAGAAACCCAGGGCTGTGCAAGGGAGCTGGGAGCTGTGCTCACACACACACTGGGGCAGCGCAGTGGGCCGGGAGAAGGGTGGCTGGTCAGGCCATCCCAGGCAGGACACCTACGTGACGTCCCTTCGTATTGTCTTGATGAGTATGAGGAAGAAGTCCCATCCACCGGATCCCAGGTAGAAGATGAAGAGAGCAGGGATGGCCTGGGCCCAGGACAGCTCCAGACTGACCCTGAAGAACAGCAGCAGCGCTGCAAAAGCAGCCAGACGCAGCATCGTGGCCTGGGGAGAGAGAAACCACGGCCATCAACCCATGCACACTGGACTTGGCGATAACGAACCCATTGGGGGGGGATGCGTTAGCATTCCCCAGTTTCCTGGATGAGGTCTCTGAGTCACCACTCCTCCTGGCAATGAGGACTTAACCCAGCAGCCCACAGCTCCCACAGAAGTAATTTTACCGGACCTTGGAGATGGCCTCCAATTAAGCCACCAGCACAGTGGTGGCTTAGTGCCAGCTGAGACCACGGCCATTCCCACCTGACGAGCCACATTCTGCACATCAGCCGGGCCATGGCTGTGCCCCAGCAGCAGGAGATGCAGGATAAAGTCACTTCATGGATGTGGGAGCAGAGTCATGCAAGAGACCTCACACAGATGTCGGTGAGGCAGTGCTGCCCCAGCCCCTCACCTCCAGCTGACAAAGCCCCGCTTCAAATTCCTCCCTACCCCAAGGATTGCTCAGTCCCCACCACCGAGGTGTCCCTGTCGCCCAGCACCAGCTCTCCTGCATGTCTGACTTCAGGATGGCCAGCACGGCTGGTGGGAGAGCGCAGCTTCACACGCTCCCTGACATGGCTCAGACAGGAACAGGGACAGGAAACTCAGTCCTTTGAGCTCTGCTCATGTTTGCAAACCTTCGTGTCAGCGGGCAGTTTCCTGGCCTGGCTCTGCTGGAGACACTGCCAGATCGGGTCAGGTACACGGCGAGGCACTGGTATATGCCCTGGGCAGGCTGTAGTGGGCAGAACAAGGGCTGTCGCTGCTGCCAAGAGTGCCCTGACTCCCACCCCACGCCCTGCAGATGGCAACTCTCTGATACTTGTCCTCCAAAACCAGCAGCTCTGTCCCCATTCCGAACACACCCTAGGTGTGGCTCCACAGGGGACCACAGTCTAGCAAAGGCTCTTTGCGAGTGGCAGCATCAGGCAGAGGAAAGTGACATCAATGTGATCCCTGCAGCTCATGGGCTCCTATATAAAACTGGTCCTTCCTGGCATGGATGCGACTGAAGAGGAAGGAAACATTCATGTCATTTCCCTTTCCCTCTTGGAGGTAAACTCAGTGGTCTGAAGCTGGCAGCCCTGGGTGGGCTCTGCCACAGCTGGCAGGGCCGGGAGCCAGGCTTGCAGCTTTCCTTCTGCTCCATGCAGCTCCCCCAGGTCTGGGGTCCCCCGGTGGATTTGGTATGAGATGCTGGCAGGGCGGGAGCCAAGGCAGCGCCACGCGGTTGCTGAGCCCTGGCATGTCACGCAGGCTGTCTCACCTCTGAGCTGTGCCACTGGCAGCAGGCAGGCACGCACCAGTGCCTAGAATGCTGCTCCCGCATGGGGGCCTGGGGACAGCCCTCTGTCTGCAGCCCCTGCCTGGAGATCCCCACTTGTACCAGAGGCCTCTGAACTCTCCCCACCAAACACCTCCCAGGCCCGAGGCCCTACAACACACTTCCTTGGCCTTTTAGCAGGGCACGACCCACTCCATTTTGCCTAGGAGCCTCTCTCCACAGTTAAACAAGGCAACTCTTAGATCACCATCAAACTGCTATGCCTCAGCCAAGACCTGGGCCCTTCATTACATGCTCTCATCAAACACAGACATGCAGAGCCAGTGGTGGGGGAGCCACACTCTCAGTGGGCAGCAAGGCACTTAACCTCTCACTTGAAGGCAAGACGGGCCCCGACAGGCCTCTGTTATCCTCTGCTCACATCTCTGCCTCACACCAGCATGCCCAGTGCCTCCCACTGAGAGACAACCGGTGATCTACGGAGCGATAACCGGTCCCGGTCAGGGATTACCTAAAGATAACTGGTGCATTACTACCAGAGACCTTCAGCCCTGCTGTTAAAGATTCAAGTCTAGTCTAGCTGCATCAGCACAGAGAAAATTAAGACCTGCCTTTAACTCCACAGCCAGCGGGCATGAAGGCAGACTGCAGGGATCCATCACCCAGGGGCACACGAGACCCAAGGAGAGCTGGGATCAGCAGCCTGGGGAGCAGGTTGCAGCGGGGACAACAGGCAGGAGACCAGGCTCCATGAAGCCCCAGCGCTAATGGTCAACCTCCAGGGACCAGGAGATCCCCAAAGGCATCACCCCAGCACGAGCAGCTGGGGAGGCACCCACCCCTCCCGCTTGGGCTTGGGCAGGGCGATGGGGATGAGCCCACCCGGCCTCACAGGAGGATGAAGAGGGCAAAATGAGGAGACAGCATCCCGCTGTTTCACCCGTCCCGTCCTTCCCCGGGGCCAGCAGGGCTCGTCCCCGCAGGGAGGGCAGGCAGCACAGCCCCAGCCCCCCTGAAGGGGTAGAAGGCCCGGGAGGCCCATCAGGGCCTCACACCGGGGCCGCAGCCGGGACCCTCCTCCCCTAACCCCAGCCAGGCCCGGGAACCGCCCGGGAAGAGCCGGTATCCGCGAGGGGAGGCGCCCAGCCCGCTGAGGGTAAGGCCGGCGGCGCCTCGTGAGGAAACCGGGGAGGGGCTGAGGGGCCCCGGTACCGTCCGCAGGCCCGCGGTATCTCATGAGATCGTGGGGCTGAAGGACCCCGGTACCGCCCGCAGGCCCGCAGCGCCTCATGAGGAAACCGTGGGCCGCGG
>VWZZ01001807.1:441834-532483 GCA_013399095.1 Psophia crepitans | reverse complement strand
CCCCTTTTTCTCTTTAATTTGTTCCCCGGGGCGGCTCGGTCCCATCCGTCCGGGCGGGATGCGCTTCAGTGTCAAAGTCATACGACTGGGACAGTGTCCTGGACCAGTTCAGGCTTCCATTTTGAAATTCTCCGAATAATGGGATCCTCCTCCTTATTATTTATTTTTTTTCCCCCACCTTGACTCCGAAGCACGGCCGCAGCCATGCTCTGCTCGCCGGGCGTCTGGCACAACGGGGGGAACGGGGGCGTTTTGTCTGAGATGGCACAGTGGGGGGCTGGTGGAAGAGGTTAAATTACATTACTGTCAGGGACTCACTTGGTTTGGGGTTTAGGTGTTCAGTAACACACAGAGAAATGATGGTGCACCCAGCAGGATTCAACTTACAGCTTATCAGACTAGCTTTTCCTGGGCAAAATGGATATGATTTAAAAATCAGTTGTAGATTGCTTCTCCCCTTAGTTTACAGTTATTACAGCATTTGTATTAATGTGTTATCTGTGGAGACTGTAATTTTCACGCTTAAAATCTTTCACAGAGTGGAAGATCTTACTATCAGGTACTGCTTTTTCACTTTACATTCAGGATTAATTGCCCTTTATTGTTTCTTCCTTATTGCTCTTAGTTATAACCCTAAAAACACCTCCAAAATATTTCTTTTAATCTCCTTTTAGTTGCAGTATGGAGTATCAAATTGTTTCCAAGAATATCATTAGCTGTATACAAAAGTTGAACGTTTACAACTCTGAGCCTCTTGTCATAAACCCATCACACTAGTTCTTACTTTAGGCTTCTCTGGACTTGTTTTGATTTTTTTTTTTCCCTCCCAGAGGGACAAAGGGCATTTCTCGTGTCCTTATACTTGATCTGTCTTTTTACTCAGAAAAGTTTGGGTTTAGTTTTTTGATATTATACTCATAGAAGGCATATTCTGTTTGGACTTCAGATTGTTGTTCTTTTTTTTCACAGCTGAAGGAATATCAGCAGAAGAATAGCCCTGGAGCAACTGCAGGAACCAAGAAAAAACGCAAAACTAAAGAGGGCAGTAGACCTGAGACTCCCACCAACGATGACCGCCAGCCTCCAGAGAATGTGAGTGTCTCATTCTTTTTCCCAAACCATTTGCCAGCTCCTTGTTGTTTGGTGTCCCAAACAACATGACAAGGGCTGGGAAATGGTAGGTGTGATATATGAATGGCGTAGATGCCTGTGTTGCCAGTGTATGAAGTGTGCTGTGGTAGTTAGCAACTACCTCTGCTGGAAAGAGCATGCTAGAGTCAGGGTATGTGCCAAAGCGGTGTCTGATCATACAGTGCTGTCGCGCAACCCTGGGTGTGTCCAGAGCTTCTGGTTTGAGGTGCGTGCTCCTAACGAGCTGGAAGATGCTGGTTTCTTTGGCTGCCTTTGATTGACATTGTCTCTCTGTCCTTTTCTGAGCCGTTTCTCTTTCCCCTTTTCTTTCGCCTCCTTTAGATTCAGAACATTCTGAAGGTGCTGGTGTCAGACCTTAACCGCTCCAATGGGGTAGCCATACCCTCATTGGACAAGAGGAAGGTGAGGCAGTGCTCGTGTCCCTCGCAGTGACTCGCTCTCCCTACTGCATGCTTCGGGTTCTCTTTACACTGGCCTCGATTTCTCGGATGGAGCCTTGTCCTGACATATCCACTGTCAGTTGCTTGAATTTTGTTGCCGTTTTTTATTAACATGGAGCTATTTGTTACCATGCATTTCCATTGCTCGTAAGTGCTTGTTTCCTTCTGGTTTGTGTCAAACAACCTGTGAAAAAGTGTACTTTGTCAAAACTCTTCCTTGAGACAGCTGAGCTCTGAGGAAAACCAGGAGTTTGGGGTGAAGCAATAAACTTAACTGAACCGCTGAGAAAAACTGCACTAGGACAAGCTAGTGTTCTCGTAGTCTCTATTTCTCCTGCGTGCCATTGCTTTATGTCCTAGAGCCTTGTTTCTGAAGGGCATGTTTCTGCTCATCTGCAGGCAAGCAGCTGCCCTGAGCGAGCTGTCTAGTTATTCCAGCCAACCCATTTTATGACAGGCGATGAAACTTGCACAGGTGACGTACAGTCTGGCAAGTACCAGGGGTTTAAATATGTTTAGGCGGGAAGTCGGATACTTCAAGTCAAGCATTTGCAGGCATTAGCACCTTCATGTTCCCAAGCTTCTGAACAGGAAAGGGCAGGAAGTATGCTGATTAGCACTAGAAATGTGTTCAGGAGCAAACATAAACAAACAGCCTTTTTTAAAAATTTATTTTCAGACAGTTTATTTAAGTAAGGCTCAAATTGTGATAGAAACTCAGGGAAGTCAAATTTTTTAGCCCATAATTTTCTTCCAATTTTGTTGTACCAAAGCTCTGCTTTGCATTTTCACTTGTATCAGTTTGGTAGCTTATATTTTCCTACCATTGTTTCAATTTAGTTGTCATAAAGTAACTCATTATTAATATTTACTGCATATCCATGTGTCTCCAGCTAAAATATAACTACAGTAATAACCAGGGGTACCAGATAAACGCAGTGAAACCTGTGAGATGGAATGGAGTTCACTCTGAATTGCCTTTGTATCCCCTTTCTCCTTTTTTTTCTGTGATAATATAGCAGCTGTTCTGTCCAGCACACAGAGTGAACAGCAGAAAGTTCCTCCAACTGGACCTTGTATGTGTAGGTTCCATGTGAGAGGAATATGAGTGATGTGAAGACATACTGCCAGCTTTGAGGGTGCTGGATGTGCCCGTCTAGCATCAGAAAGCATGTATTTTGATTGAAATTTCATTCTTGTCATGGGGACTATTTTCAGTTAATACTGGTAAGCTCAGTAACAGTTAGATCTCAGAGAAAGAGACCTGATTCACACTGGAGGGTCAGATGAAGATGGGTGGTCCGGTGCTGTTGCTGAGATGGCGTTTGGTCTTGCAAAGAAGGCTTACCTGTGTCTACAATTTTAATCGTGTTCTGCAAACAGAGAATTGATTACTTCTGTTGATTCTTGTTTTCCCACTTATTTTTTTTTCTCTGTTTCCTTAGCATGGAGAGATACATTTTGATCTGATTGGCTCCTATGGAATTTGTGGATTATTGTGTCTGGGGTTTAGGAATAATTTTAAAACTAATATTTAAGTGCAGGGTGTAATGAAAGAAAGGCTTGTCTTTCCAGTTGCCGTCTTGTAAAAATCCTGAGTCAGGAAAATGCTGTTCAGAAACTCACTTGACGCTAATAGGGCAGAAAAGCTGATCGTTACCATCTGAGCTGCTGCTGCCATTGGTGTCTTAACGTGAGGCAGACCCCTCCCATCTCACCCACTTCAGCTTTCTTGGCTGTGAAACACAGAAAACCCAGGAAAATAGGAGCCTTTGTGTGAAAGCAAATGGATCCTACTCTATGCTAAGCTGAGCAGAATTACTAACTTTTAATTCTACATTATTAAAACCTCACAATGCATAATTTCCATGTAAGTTTCTTGCTCTTAACTCTGTTTCCAACAAATTCAGCTGTTCAGATAGGAGTTTGGTTTTATATTTTTTTTAAATTTATTTCAAAACTGCTTATTGTGAAGGAAGAAGGAAGGAGTTCTTGTGGTTTAAGCACGTTACTGGTTTTTGCATCTTGAAGCATTAAGCAAAAAGAATGTCCTGATCAGAAGAAATTAAGGAAACATTTTTTTAAATGTACTGGGGAAGATATTCCTCCTGTCCCTCCGATGGTCTATACTGATGAGTGTCTGAACCAATAAAGGTGAAGTAACCTACAGCTGGAGCAAGTAAGGGAATTCCTGACCTTTCTATAAGCACCTAACATATATTGCTCCTTGAGAGCACAAGTATCTGTCCTGCTAAAAAGAAACTGAGAAAATTCTATTTGTTTCCCTCTGCAGTCTTCCAGCTTATTGCTTTCATTAAATCTGTCTTCGCTGTTACTGTATTCTTGCTGCTTGATTCGTGAATGAAGTGCTGAGCAGGTAAACAGGGAATGCCAAGAGATTTCTTGTTTCCTGTGAAGTGCCAAGAAGGAAGTGACTGAAGTAAGAGGGAGCTCTTTCAGATGGAATACCAGAGGGCTGCAATATATTGGTGGGGCTGAATGTTGAAAGATCAGCTCATTTGCTTCATAGCATTAAATGATGACTTAACAGACCTGGATGATGAAATAAAACAAATTGCCATAAAACACAAGAATATTGCTCTGGGCCTTTGTGGCTCTCAGATGCTGTACAAGATAGATACAATTGTCCAGTTCACTGTGGCTTGGTAGAGATGTCATCAGATGCTATTCATCCTCCCACGAAGGCTGGATGAGAACTTGCATCGCTGTCCAGAAATAGTTTTTGCCCTTCTGTTTTCTATTTAGATTCTTCTAGTCATGGCGTTCATAGCTCCAGCAGGGCCACAGGCACCTGCTCCCAGCCACGCTGAGTTTGGCCTGCTCATGAACATCCTGTTTCTAAACTGGTGGTCCGTGGCATGCCACAAATTGCCAAGTTTTAGATGGAGCATTTGAGTTTGACTAACTCAGTTTTCAATTAGTCACTAACCTGTTCTTTTCCACCTTAATCTGCATACGGTGATCCGTGTTTTCCCCAGACACATCTTGAAGGTAGAGCCTTTCAAAGCAGAGTGCCTGCCACCTGGCTTAGCCCTCGCTCGCTTTTTGGCAAGTCCTTTGTGGTAAATCTAGTGTGTGAACTTAGAGTTGGGGGACATTATTGCTCCGTGTTAAAGAAGCGAGTTTGATTATGGGACACCGGTTCTTCAGACTGGGTCTTGAGAGGGCACAGCTCTGGGACAGTGTTTCTCTGTGGGTTGACATTGTCACCTGTTTGCCCTGGGGAGAACACATTCCCTTCCATATGTTTCTAAATGATTGATTGTTCACATCTGTCTAGTTTTCACAGGCAGATCACAAGGTGATGTGTTCATGTGTGTTTTCATTCATTTTGCATGAAGGCTGTAATTCCTGTGATGTGTTTTGTGACAGGCATACTTTGACAGTGATGTTGCCACTCATAATGCTGAACAGCTTGCTACCGATGTCCCTGTGCTATCTAACAGCAACAGTCTACCTAGTTGTGGTTCTGTTCTGCCTGCTCCTGGGAGCATGCAGCTGACACAGGTTTGTGAATCACCATGAATATTGCCATTGAATATTGGTTAGTGGTACCACGTATTTTCTGAGAAAGACTGTCTTCATAAATATGACGTGACTAGTTCAGATTTTCTCCTGCTAAATATTCTGCGACTCTCCATCTAGTCATTGTCTGCAGAGACGTACTAGCATGCACATGCCTCCGTGTCTCCCAAAGCCGCTATTTTCCTTCCCCTTCTCTCCTATTTCATTAGCAGAAAGTGCCCTTAAGACAGAAGGTCTCCAGACAGATCAATCTGTATTTCCTTTTACTACTTAAAGATTCAGTTAAAGTTTTTCCCAGCAAAGTGAAGTGTTGATTATACTGATAAATAGTAACAGCAAATATAGACCCTGTAACACTTTAGTTTCTCCATTCCAAGAAACCTGGGCTCACACCACTCAGAAATTATGTGTAAGCCAGGACTGAGCTGGTGGTTTTAAGTTCATCATTCTTTGGGAAGCAGTAATTACAGGTGCTGTGGAACCTGAGCCCAGGTGTAATCAAGCCTTAGTGACACATTCACAAATGTGACTCCTGTCGTCTTTTACAGGCTTGTAATTTTTTTGTGTTTCAATCCACAGATTCATGAAGCTGAGGATCGTAAAAATGCTTTGGATGAGAACAGGTGAGTGTCGTGTTTGTTTATCCAACAGCTTTGCAACAGGATCCCAAAGCGTCTTAACAAATTAAGGTTTTATTCCTTCCCAGTGCTGTTCTGATTGGGGCAGAGAGATTTCTCTGGGAGAAATTTTCATTGCAAGGTCCTTCTTTGTTCCCAGGTCTTTCTCATCAACAGAAAGTCTCCGCCAGTTGTCTGAACAACTCAATGGCCTGGTTTCTCAGGTACAGCCTCATTTTGATCCATTTGTCCTATTAATTCTCTTGATGTTTGATGTGGAGCTTTAAGCAGTCACCTCAAGAAAACACTCTCCAGTCTGAGGTGTCTGTAGTCATACTACTAAACAGTAAGATATTTAAGCTTTGAGAAGCAAAACCTCCTGGTTTAGGAATGTAGAGTTTCAGCAGTAGGAAGAAAAGCAGAGTGGGATGAATGAACAGCATGTATTCATGGCAAGATGTATTCTTGCCTTAATAGAAAAGAATCTGAAGTCAATCTGCATAATTCACATCAGCTTGCCACAGGAAGAGTCTGCATCTATCCTTTGCCAGAAAAGTGTGTTTTCTGTACCTGTCTGTGGTACTTTGAAATGAAAGGTGCTGTACGAAGTAGTGTTATGATAATCGGTTCTTAGTAGTGATTTGGTGCCTTGAGGAATAAAACTGACTTACTTGCCTGGTTTACTTCTAGTCTACATCGTATGTGAATGGGGAAAGTGCTGTTTCTTCCACAAATATTAAGGAAATGGAAGTAAGTTGTTCTCAGTCTATAATTTTTTTTCCCTTCTTTCTTATTTGCTACTGTTGATCTCTCATTGGGACTCTGTGCTTAAGAGCAATGTTAATGAGACCTAATTGAGCACACGGTTCACATACATCGCTGTCTAGTGTCGTCTTGTGCTGTAATCAGGTAGCTGTGGTCAACAGCAGGAGGCAGGTATTGGAGGTGTTTCCAGTTTGGGGACTGGGGATAGTGTGGCTTCCATGCAACCACAGTTCTCATTTCTGATCCGCTGGTATATCAAAATGAAGGCTCAGCAGAAATGGATAAAATATGTTGACATCCCAGCTGCTTTTGTTGAAACCATAGATTTTGTTTTGGTTTTGGAGAATCTGATTATATCAAACTGTGATCATGATTTATTTTTCTGTCCTTTTTTAATTATTGCTTTTTTCCTCCCCTCCTCCTCTTCTGCTCCTTCCTTTTTCTCCTGTTTGCATGTGCCCATCAGACACGTTACCAGGAGCTGGCAGTAGCCCTGGATTCCAGCAATCTAACTAACAAACAGCTCGTTACAAAGATAGAGGAATTGGTAAGAAACAATCCAACCAACCAGTTTGACGTTGTCTTTGCTGCTCCTCCATGCTCTCTGGGTGTCTGCAAGGTTATGGGTTCTCTCATAGTGCCACAAGGAAGGCTGCTTACACAGCGCTTCGTAAGGAACAAAATGGGCTGTATGGAAAACCTGTGAAGAGGATCAAAGTCTAAGGCTGCTTGTTAATGTACTGGCTCATCTGAGAAACAAGAAACAGAGTTTTGTTGTTTCCATTTAAGTGTGCTCTGTTGATCTCATCACGCTTTCCCTGGATGAGAAGCATCCTGAGAAAACTGCTATTTCTGGTCCTGGTCTAAATCCTTGAAATACAGAATTGTGGTGCTGGCAGCAGTATGAAAACCTCCTTTCTGCAGGTGGTGATGCTGTTCTAAATATATCAGCAGAGTGGGAGCAGTAGGTCTAAGAGAGAGCTCGGGGCTGGTTTCTGATCATATCCTCAGCTTCTCTTGGCACGATGAATGAACTGCTTTGTCCTGTGGCCTGCATGGATTCCTGCTGCTGCTTTTCAGCCTTCAGCTTTAACACTGCAAGAAATGCAGCTAAGCGGACTTGTTTCAGTCTGAAAAGAGCCTTTCTTGTGTGAAATACTTTCCCCATTTTGTTCCTCTCTCAAACTACACCTCCCAAAGTCCAGCATTTCCCAGTGTACCCTGCAACCCCTCTTGTTTTACTTTTGGTTTTGGGTTATTTTTGTTCCATTCTGTTTCTTTTTGTCTTTTAGCTGGGCTGTAAAGGTACCTGGTATAGTGCACTGCCCACCCAGGATTCGCCTCCTTTGCCTGCTTTTCTTATGTAGGAGCTTTGCTACATTGGTGGTCTTGCCTCTGCTTTTCCTGGTTATGTTTGCACTGGCATTGCTAGAATTAAAACCTGACTCATCACTCTTCCATCTGTAGTCGTGTTTCAAAATGAATTGTAGTAAAGAAACAGCTTGGCCAATGTCCACTCTTTGGGAAGGGGAAAAACTACTAATTATGTAGTTCGTTATGAGGCATCTGTGAGAAAACTGCTGGGGGAGAACAACAACTGGCAAACACGGCAGCACAGTTGGTGTGGCAGCCTGGGTAGGCAGCTGCCACTTTTGTCTCCTTCGCTTCATATCTGAAGATGCACAATGTATGGTCAACAGATCTCCAAATACTTCACCCATAAGATTGAAATTGGCTAGGACAGAATCATCTTTTCTTTGCGTTTGGCTTCAGCGCTGTCTCATACCACCTTTCGCAGAAGCCTGCCACCAGAAGTGTGGCTCTGCGTGACTTAAAAGCCAGTTGTTAAGTGGGATAAAGGTCTAAGATCTCCGTTAAAGGAAAAGACTGTGGGTTTTGTTTGGATTTTTTGGGTTTGCGTGGGGTTTTTTGAAAGCATTTTTGGTGATTATCCTAATACACCAGAATTACTATGGTTAACTTCATAGATGTGGGATGCAAGCTTAACTGATGTTGGTGGATGCTCAGCTATAAACATACAGGGTTTTCCAGAGAGGTATTTGAGAAGAATTATGGTAACATGCTAAGCAATGAAAAACATATCTGGCATATAAAGTATATTAGCGAAGGGAGCTCCAAATCTATTATTTTTAATAGCTAAGATGAACTTTCTAGTCTTCTACAGAAAGGATAATGGAAATTCTCTTTGCATTAGTTGGGCATGTATCCTACTTTGTTAAAGTGAAAATGTGTTTCAGCAGTATAAGAGTATTTTCTCTTAATACTGGTGCATCAATTTTCTTCCGTAGAAACAGCAGAACCAAGAAGCAGTGAATCAGATGGAGAAGGTAAAGTGTGTCCTATTTTTGGGTAGATGCAGAAATAGGTATCTGTTTCTCCAAGGAGTAGAGCGCATGGCAGTCTGTGGCGCAGGCGTTTGTGATCTTGTCTTAACGTGAGACTCAGTTTCATTTGTAGCATAAGGTTGAATATTTTGACTTCATGATTAGGCCTGGCAGGTAGCGCTGCTGTTTTGACAAAAGCTAATATTTAAATGCTCAAGTGTTGGAGGAGTGCAGTGGAGGCAGGAGATGACAGTTTAAGTCCTTGCCAGTAGCTTGCTTTCCAAACATTGCCACGTTTGTGCTAGCAGTGACTGCGCTGTGCTGTCCTTGCCATTCTAGGACAGATAAATAAAGAAGTAGTTCAAATAATGGAAGACTGAAGTATGTCTTTAAAAATACTGTTACTATTTAGAAGCTGGAAGTACTACCAATGAATCACTGGTTTTAGTTTGACGTAAACCAACAAGGGTTAACTATTGAATTTTTGTGCTGAATAGGCGTCATTTGTTTATACAGGAAAAGAAGGAGTTTGAACAGAAATTTTCTAAAGAGCAGGCAGCACTGAGGGAACAGCTCCAGGTAAGGCTGAGCCTCCATTACAGTGGTATCACCTGGCTTCTGCTGTTTTCTGGATTACTGACCACTCAGTCTTTATCCTGGAAGCCACAAGTCCATTCCTTCAGGAAAGCTGGGAGGGTCAGCCAGCCAGACTGTGCTTAGCTGCAAGAGCTCTTTCCCTTTGCTGAATTATCCTGTAGTGGCAACAGTGATGTTGCAGTTACAAGCAAAGAAATTTTGCGCTGAGCTGATTTTCCTTTCCCAAAGGTTCATATCCAGACTATTGGAATTCTAGTTTCTGAGAAGTCAGAGTTGCAGACAGCCCTCGGACACACTCAACAAGCTGCACGGCAGAAATCAGGTAATTGTCTGTGAGCACTCCAGCGCAAGCTGTTGGTTAAACTGTGGCTTTCAAGTCACAGGCGTGATAGCTGCTGGCAGCCAGCTCACAACACTCACTGCCTCCCTAATGAGCAACACTTGGCACCATCACTGCTTCTGTCATCAGGGCTGCTCCCAAATTGGAGCATGTTGATCCCATGGCAGTTGAGGCTCTTTTGTGCATCACTAAAGCCATGTCAGCCCTGTTTGGGCCTGGTGACTACCCCAAACTGTTCCTTTCTGACTTTCTTCTGATTCTTTTAAAACTTCATTCCCTTTTCTTTGCCCTCCCTCCCACACAGCTGTCATGTTAATATCGGTTTTACCTGAACCTTTCATTCTGAACCAAATTTGAGCAATTTATGCTATTAGGGGAAAAAAAAAACAACCAAAACCAAACAACATACTAGCTATTGTTCTGCAAAGGAAATTTCATCATCTCCCTCCAAAAGTGAGGAAGGTAGTTACAGAGAGCTTTGCTGCCCAGAATTGCTAGTGATTCACCTGCAGGGTCAGGAGCAGAACCCAGTCTACTGACTTACAAAGCTCTCTGCTGCCTTAAAAACTTGTTGACGAAGTAGAAAGTGCTGTTCAGCCAGTTCCAAAAAGCAGTTTGTGGTCCAGCCCCAACTGACTCTGCTCTGACTTGTTCAGGAGAAGCTGAAAACCTGGCTGCTCGTTTACACTCATCACGCCAGAGGGTATCAGAGCTTGAACGTACTTTGTCCTCCATCTCTATGCAGCAAAAACAGTCAGAGAAGGTAAGAGTCACCTCTGTTTAAGCTTAACCAGCAGCTCTGCCTTTGCTATTTGCTTGTCACTACACTACTGCAAAGTCTGTAGTCCCTCTTTAGAGAAGAGGCAGAAATTAACCTTGTTAATTGTTAGTTAACCCCGTAAAGCCCTGTGTTCTCCATGATCAAGGGAAACTTCTTACAGGTCTCTGTGACCAATGATCATATGGTCCAGTTGCGCTCTTCAGATCTGGCACCTTACTTCATTAGTCGTGCCAGCTTCATGCCACAGAAGCCTCACTGAGACTTTGTCCCAGGAGGGTTTCTGTCAAACAGACACTTTAGTATTTATGTTAATCCAGAAGTTTGCAGAAATAACCTCATGTTCAGTTAGTAGCATCACATTTGAAAAGACTGAGCAGACATTCCTGGCAAATTCAGGAGGTTCTAAGGAAGTGTGTCCTGAAGATTTTGCCAAAGTTAGGACCTTTTCCACTTTAGCTAATCTGCTAAAGTGAAATTAAGTATTATTTTAATATCTTATTAATTTGGCTAAAGTCTGTAGATGAATAAATAATTTCCTTTTTCTCCAGCATAATAAAGAGTTAGTGAAGGAGCGAGACAACCTGAAACTGGAACTGTACAAACGAAGGTAAGTCCACTCTGCTTGTTACTGCAGAGCAGCACTGCCCTTCTCAGTAGGGTCACAGAACAAAGGGCACGGACCATAGGTGGGGACTGGGGAGGATGGATATTCAAAAGTCACTAGATGTGATGTTTCTGTGATTCTAGCCGCTATGAAGAACTGGCTTGTACATTTATGACATGGACATCAGCAGACAGTGATGTGACTTCAATTTTTTGTTTGTTTGTTTCAGCAAAAGTAGCGAGGAAATAAAGCAGCAGAATTCAGAGCTGTCAGAGAAAGTTCACTCCCTGGTTTCCAAGAACTCAGCTATGAAGTTGGATATGGATGATTTGCATAAGAAACTGGAAATGGCCGAATTGATGATTCAACAGGTACCCATAATACTTCTGGGATGTGAGGGTAGATCACACCGATCATTGTGTAAGACTTTGCTTCTGACAGTGGGGGCAAGACTTAACTCTTGTTTTTAAAGGAAGGCACAAAATCCCATCAAGGCATCCATGCTCTTGGTACAAGGCTTTCAGTGAGGCCTTGGAGGAACAGGAATCCTACATTCTGAGGAGTCGGAGGAGTAGATTAAAAGACATTGTGACACTGCTCTGCTAAAAGAATGTTTGACAGTATGAGAGGGTGACTGAACATACCTAGTGTGAAAATACGGTGACTTTTCCTGCTTAGATCTGCTCAGCATTTTAGTTCCTCAGCGGCTGTGCAATCTCATTGAGAAACCAGTTGAGTTGGGGTGGTGTTTGTACCCACCCTAGCAGAAGGTGGTGAACTGGACAATGGCAACTTGAGGGTCAGCTGGGGAAAGTTAAGAGGAGCAGCCAGTTAGAAAGGGAATGCACAAAGCCAGCTGTTAGTTCAGAGAGCGAGCTTGGTGTTACGGGGAGTCTGTGAGGGAAGAACTGCCTTTTTTTTTTCTTTTTGTCTTTTTCTTTTACCCCAGACAGTGGCTTAAGTTACCCTTGAAGTAAAGCCAACCACTGCTCTTCTGGGAAAAGTACTGTGTCTCAACAGAACCAACCTTGCTACTTAGTCCACTGGCATGTTCCAGACATTGGCTTTAAATTTCTGACATGTTTGACAACTTTTAAGGTCACAAACTTTTATACCATCTGATCTGGCTGTAGAATACAGACTCTGGAAGTGCAGTTTCTGAGCCAAATGATTTGATTAAAGCACACTTTCTTAATTAAAAAAGAGATAAAAATTAAAATTGGTAGGGAGGAGCTGCCCAGTTCAGCCTGTTTTACAGGGCTATTTATGATTTTAATCCCCTTTTTTTTCATTGAGCTTCACTGTGAGTTGGAGCATTTTAAAGAACTACAGAAGGTTACAACATGGATCATGTGGCAGGTTACTGTCAGGGAAAGGCTACAGAGAAATTGGGTATTAACATTTTGCCGTAACTTTTGGATTTTTGTTGGCAGTTCTCGAATCAGGCAGGGAGTCTGGATGCAAACCAGCAGTTGCAGATGGCACTGGAGGAGAAGGCGAGCCTGGAAACCCAGGTTGCTCAGGTAAGAGGCTGTATGAAATACGATCCAAAGCTTGACTTCTGTAAAGGAACTGGTGTGGCAGAAGAACATGGCCTGAGCTTTGTATTAACACCGGTTTCTTCAAGCTTTATCTCTTAAGCAGTCGCTGCCAAATTTATTCAGCCATTACGATTTTCTTTATGTTTTATTTTGTTTTGAACAGCTCTCAGAGTCACTGCACCAGCTCCAGGCAGAAAGAGATCAGTATGTAGAAAAACTGAAGGAGGAGCGGAGCGTTTGGCAGCAGCGGGTACAGCAGCTGTCTGAGCAGGTAACATCAGGGGCAGCATCACAGCTGCCTTTGCAGACACCGGCAGGAGTAAATGCACCATGAGCATTGCTTTAACTTCCACTTGCGTGGCCTTGCAGGTCCACACAACGGCAGAGGAGAAGGAGAAGCATATGGCCCAAATTCGGGAGCTGGAAGCCAATGTTACAGAGCTGTTGAGCAAATCAGGTAGGGCTTCCAGAGTGGGGCTTCACATTGCAGAGTGCCAGTTGGTTAACTCTGTCCCCACTGTGCGGGAACTTCTGCACGCGAGGTGCAAGTAGGTATGATGCTCTGAAGCTGTGAAGGCAGCTGTGAAAGCCTGGTGACCCTAGGAGAGCTTCCATCCCAGCAAACAGCAATTAAACTACTTCAGCTAATTGAACAGCAGGCTGTTTACGTCTTTAGTGTCTGCCTGACTGTACCGTCAGGCGCTCTGGCCCAGGAGTTTGGGCAGGCAGGGTGCTCTTGCTGGAGCTGTGAGGGAGTTGGCAGCACATGGCAGGATGCTGTGTTTGGTTTTGGGGTAGTTTTGCCCCTCTGTTCCTCTCAGTGCCCTGTGGCCAGGACTGGGTGCTGCAGCTGCTGCAGAGCCCTACAGGTTGCAGTATGCTTTGTGTATGTAATAGTGACGTGTATCACACAGTGATGTAGCCCTTTGACTGAGCTGGTTTTTATTCCATTTCCTCAGCAGCGAAGCCCATGGATATCGAGCCTTCCTCACCAGCAGGGCCCACAGCAGCTGAGTTGAGTCTGCAGGAAGAGATCCAGCGGCTGCAGCAAGAGAAGGAGGAACTCCATGGGCAGTACCAGGCCCAGGTTCGGGACAACGAGCAGCTGAGCCACCTCAACCGGGAGCAGGAGGAGCGGCTGCTGGAGCTTGAGAAGGCTGTGCAGCGCTACAGCGAGGAGTCTGTGGACAGACAGCAGATCCTGGAGGACATGCAGAGTGACAAGGTCACAATCAGTAGGGCGCTGAGCCAAAATCGGGAGCTGAAGGAGCAGCTGGCCGAGCTGCAGAACGGGTTTGTCAGACTGGTATGTGTGTTTTGTGCATCTTTTCCCACTGCTTCCCTCACTGGTGCAATCCTTTTGTAGCGCAGATGTAAAAAACTGGCAGCAGCATTATCTGTCTCTTGTCCTCTGAGGCTGTGGATGCTCCATCTTTGGTGATACATACCTACTGCCGCTGTTAATGCCTTACTCCCTCGGGCGCTCTGGCAAATGAACCAGTATCTTTGTCCAGAGCAGTTTCCTTTTCCCTCTCATCCCCTGGCAGTCCCTGAGTTCCTCCTGCCCTTTTACTCTGTTTTCTGTTCCCTGTATTTGCCCATGAGGAAGAAGTTCTCAGCAGCCTTCTCTCCTCCTGCTGTTGTTCTTACCCATCCCGGAGCTGAATCCTTACTCTTGCTTGCATCCCCTTTGGGGCCCTGGCAAACTGATACATGCTCTAGCCGCCGATTTTTCTTTAGTCCTTTCCGAATTTCTCTTCTTGTTTTTTGAATGTTGGTGGCTGTGTTTGGGATATTCATACCATCCATCTGCTTTGGAGCTGACAGGCAGCGTGATGTGCCAGGCCTCTTCTTGGCACTGCCCCAGCACCCATTCCCCCAGCTTTTTCCTCACTCTTCTCCCATCTTCTGAACCTTTCTGTAAGTTTTATACTGCCCTGAACAGTCACTTTACAGCCCTGAGTTACAGCCCAGAGTAAGACCAGGGCTGGCACCCTGTTGTAACGGGAATGAACATGGTTTATTGAGAAGCATGGTTAATTGAGAAGCATTATGTTGGTTGGGATGATTTCCTTACACAGTGGTATTTGTCTTGCAGACAAATGAAAACATGGAGGTTACAAGTGCCCTACAGTCAGAGCAACATGTAAAGAAAGAGCTGGCCAAGAAGCTTGGGCAGCTGCAGGAGAACCTGGGGGAGCTCAAAGAGACGGTAAGCAACAGCCGGTGGGAGGGCAGGGCAGGTACACAGTGGTTTATGCAAACTGCTGGCAACTTTCCAGACTTTGATGGAAGGATGGAAATTGGTATTGTAATGATCAAGCTGGGAGCTTTCCCCCATCGTCTGCTGTCTGATGTGAGGGACCAGCATGTGGGGCAGATGGTGGCTGCGGGGCAATGCTGACAGTTTGGATCACGTCACGCGGATCAACTTTTCTGGCAGAAATGGTTTGATGTGATGGTTCGATCTTGTTACGTTAGCTGGAACTGAAAACACAGGAGGCTCGGGGTCTGCAGGAGCAGCGGGACCAGTACTACAGCCACTTACAACAGTACACCGTGGCGTACCAGCAGCTGTCTGCCGAGAAGGAGGAACTGCACAAACAGTACTTGCTTCAGACACAGCTTATGGATCGGCTACAGCATGAGGAGGTTCAGGGGAAGGTGACAGTGGAAATGCACCTGAAAGAGCTGCAGCAGACCAAGGTAACAGTAAAAAGGGGCAAGCTGAAAGACAGGAGGAAAGTGCTTGGCTACACTAAGTATTACTTAAGCAAATGACTGGACCAGATAATCTTTCACAGTCCCTTCCAACCAGGGCTGTTCTGTGATGCTGTGATCGCATCCTGTGCCATCCAGATGAACGATGCTTTGTCTGGAGCAGAAGCACTGCTTGCTTGGGGGGTGCATGTGGTGCGACCGTTTGCAGTCTGGCTCGCGCAGCTTTCAGTGATCATCTGCTTCTCTCGCAGGAAAGTCTGGAAGCTGTAGCTAAGGAAAACAAAGAGCTGCAGGCCCTGGTCGGTCAGTTAGCAGCAGACCTGGATGGCAGGATTTTGCACCAACTGGAGGGTGAGTAGCTGCAGCTGGTCTCCAGAGGAGGTAGAGCTGGGCTCTCTAGGGCACTGCCTCCTCGTTCACCTTCCTCCTTTTACCGTAGATGAAGTTGAAAGTGAAGCAATGACCGAAGACATCCAAAAATCTTCATTTGTGATCCCAGAGAAGTTTGAAAGCCATGAAGAAATGGTGAGTCTTAACGGGTAGAAAAGTTTTTAGTTCTAAACAAATGCCTAGAAAAGGAGGCAGGTTCAGTTGCAGAGAGGTTCCACTGGGTGTGTGGGGAAGGCTGTTTGTGAGCTGTGATCCTGACCAGCCGAGGTGCGGCAATGAGGGAAGGTAACAGTTCCTTGTGCATAGCAGCAAAACCCCAAGACTCCTGCAGCATCCTTGCAAGATGGGCTGGAAGTCTGGCAGCGGCTTTAATGTTGAAGACAACTCAGCTGGCAGCGTAGCTCTCTAATTACAATGATGATGTTCTCTTTAGTTTGGAAGGCAATTGGGAAATGGTGTCGAATATCTACTAGAGTTTTTCCAATTACAACTGTACTTACAGAAATACTGCGATCAAACAGGTAGCACGAGAGCTGGTATTGAACCTGCGCATTGTACTTCTTGGGAATGAGAAAAGATGCAGTAGTTGCTGCCTGTTTAGTTCCAGGGTAGTCACTTGGTACTTCAGTTTCATACCCATAAATAAAATGGGGCTAACTGTTACTCTGTCCAGAGATCTGCACTTGATCGTGCCCACACCGGTGCAGCACTGATGTGCGCACTCTGGAATTCTTCTTAGGTCGCTTTCGTGACATCGGCCATATTCCAAGTGGAGAAGGAGCGAGAGGACATGAGGCAGCAGCTGGCTGCTCAGAAGCAGCAGTGCAGAACCCTCCTGCAGCAAATAGCAGCTCTGAGGCAGGAGCAGCAACGTAACGTCGTGCTGGGTGGAGGTAAAAACTTTCTGCAGTTTGGGGTCAGAATACGGCGGTGTGGCTCGGCCAGCTGCACTGGCCCCTGACACACCTACGGGGTTTGTGAGAGCACCGTGTGCATGGAGGAACTGTAAATTCTACATGTCCCTTCCAGATTCCACTACAGATACGGTTCCAGTGGAGGTTCACGAGGCTTTGAAAACCGCCATGGAAAAACTACAGGTAAGCAAAGGATCTCCCCTTCTTTCAGCCCCACTACCCTGCTCAGCTAGACTGTCATCTGGACTCTTACATCACAGGCAAACTGTCTTAAGTAGCAGATGCCCTGTAATAATAAGCACAAGAAGCTTGCAGCAGGAACTCCCCCTCTGCCCCCGAAGACTCTAAGGGCCCAACGCTGACCTGGGGCCTTTAGCTAAGGAAAAAGCTGAAAGCCAGACTGAGTATCCCCTGCTGGGATGAAGCAGACGGTGCGCAGTCTTGGTGCCGACCGGAGTTGTGCTGCCCCAGCAATGAGAACGTTAAAGACACTTTGTTTCATCAGCCCTTCTGCTTCCTAAAACGCAGAGATGCTTTTTTACACCTCCTCTCTGCTCCTTGTTAGCACCAAACTGGAGACAAGTTGTAAAGGCAGCAAGGTTTGTTCCCTGGGCTCACACGAGGCAGCGTGAATGGAGGGTGCTGTCTTTAACACAGGTATTGGCTGTATGTGAAGCAGTTCAGGTGACTGATACCAGTTTTTGTGTTTCAGTCCCGTTTCACAGACCTGATGCAGGAGAAAGCTGATCTGAAGGAACGGCTAGAAGAGTTAGAACATCGCTGCATACAGCTGTCTGGGGAAACAGACACCATCGGTACGTTTAGGCAACACCAGCACAAGCTAAAGCTTGCTCAACGTGTTATTTATTCGGGGAATAGAAGGTCCCCAACAGCTTTTGGAGCTGGAGCTGTCCAACTATCAAGTGGTTCAGGTTTTCTGCTGCTGCCTAACTAGGCTAGATCTGCAGCCCAGGGTTGGATTTGCTGGATTCTCATGCCACGTAGTTCTGTGCTCATCGTAAGGCTTGTACCCCAACCTTGCTAACGCTCGCTTCTTACGCTGCTTCTGCATTTCAGGGGAGTATATTGCCTTGTACCAGAGTCAAAGGGCTATCCTCAAACAGCGGCACCAGGAGAAGGAGGAGTACATCAGCAGGTTGGCTCAGGATAAGGAAGAGATGAAGGCAAGGAATCTTTTCTGTAGTGCTACTCCAGGCAGGGCAGGCCTGGGGAGCACTTGCAGCCCAAACATTCACGTGTTGTGAATGTAGCTTTAACTTTGAAGGGGCTAATTCTGTGCCAGAGGCAGGACTGCAGACCGTAGGGCAGCGTTTGTGGCCACCAGGACATGCACGGTTCACGGGCTCTCCTTTGCTTTGGTGCAGGTGAAACTGCTGGAACTGCAGGATTTAGTGATGCGTCTGGTCAGGGAAAGAAATGAATGGTACAGCAAGTACGTAGCAGCTGCGCAAAACCCAGAGCTGTTAGCGAGCCAGGGCGAAAGCGTACTGCCAGCGGAGAGGCGCATTGAGCTGAACGCTACTGACGGAGAAGGTAAGCTGCAGCCAGGAGTTCTGTAAAATGGAATAACCCGAGGGCTCGGTGTCTCGCGCGCGGGAAGAATCACCCGCCTGCCTTGTCTGTCCTCACAGGGTTACGAGACGTGAACTTGGCAGACGAAGCAGAGCGAGAGGCTGCTGTCCCTCATCAGTCCGGTTTCCCCCCTATTGACAGTAGAGCTGCTCAGCCAAGCCAGGAGGACCCGACAGCAAAGCAAATAATGCAGCTTCTCAGAGAAATCCAGAACCCTCAGGAGAGGCTGGGCTCCCTGCTGGAAAACCCCTGCATTCCCTTCTTCTACCGTGCGGATGAGAATGATGAGGTCAAAATCATGGTAGTTTAAGTGGCACTAAATCTCATTTACAGTGATTTTCTATGAGCCTGAAAGGACTTCACTGACTCGTACGTGCCCGTACCTCTGCTCAGTGCCCTCGGTGGGGACAGATACCTGCTTTAAAGAGACCAGGAAAGAGGGATTGCACAGATGGAATTTGAGCATCAGACCTCAGCCTCCCTTTCTCTTTCTTCTGTTACTTGGTGCGCTCGGCGTACAGGCAGACTCAGACTAATCCTGGGAGGCAGCTGGTGCTGGCACTTCACCTGGGCCAGGGAAAGGGGAGTCCAGGACTTTGGGCAAAATGACTTAATCCCTTATCCCAGAGTCTGCGGGCAGCGCCCCAGCAGCGACCGAGCAGTGGTTCTGACCCATCGCTCATGACTGTAATCAGCCTAGTTCCTTCCAGGGCTCCCAAAGTAACTAACTTCCTCTGGTAACCAACTCCTTGGGACTCTGAGCAGGTGGTTTTTTGTTTCATACTCTGTATCTTAAAACTTCCCCCTTTCTTCTGCAGCCTGCCTCTCGCAACTGTATCTGAAACCAGCCGAAAGAGGCGCAGGCTCCTGGCTAGCTGGGCAGCCCTACGGCCCTGGCTGCTCTCGTTGCTGGGGCGGGGACCGAGGGTTGCCTTCTGCCTCTTTTTGGTTACTTGACAAAGCTTTATGTGATTCTTGGGAGTGGGGTGGAAATGTAACTGCACTTTGAAGGATGATGTGTTTCACTTGTACGTGTCTGAAGGTTTTATTTATTTTAAAAAAAAATGGGAGAAAGAAGTAAAAGGAAACCACTTAATAAACATGCTTGGTTTTGAATTTCCAGACTCTAGGGATTCTAGTTCTCCATCACTTTCCTCCTGCTGTGGTGAGGAGAGCAGTGGGCAGGTGGAATCCCGGCTCCTGTGCCCCTCTTTAAGCTCCTGGGACACCCATCAGCAACAGCAGCATCACCCAGCTCTGCCTTGGAGCTGTAGCCCCAGTTCTAAGGAGAAAACAAACCGTGGCCAGTCCCTCAGGTGTGCAAGTGGTGAAGCGACCTGCACATGGGTATCCTGCACCTAACCTCGCCTGCGGGCACAGACTGCGGGTTAGCTGGAGGGTTTGGTTCAGCAGCGGAGCTTTAAGGAAAGCCGCAGGGAAGGCTTAAGGGACCTGACCCTCACCACCGTGTGATCCAGGCACACGAGCCTGGGCCAGCGCCTGGAGCAGCGCGCACCGCCTCCCTGTTAGCCTGTCAAGATGAGGAATGCAGTACCAATTTTGGGGTTTGTTATCAAGAAAAAGAACAAATGTTCATTTCTTGTGTCTGAGGTGGTCAAGCTTTGCACCAGCATGGTGCAGAGAGCTGTGGTTCCACTGCCATGAGCATGTTTGGGTTGTGTTGGCTTTTTATGGTTCACCTCAGTGTTTCCACATACAGCTCAAAGAAGCAGACACAGAACTGTCAGCATGGCGCTGGGAACCCACTGGGGGAAGCTGGAAGCTGTTTTTTGAACTCTCCCTTTGAATGGCACTAGTGGTGTGCCACTAAGAGACCCACAGGGGACACGAGCTGCCGGCTGCCTGGGTTTGTGTCCAGACTGTATCTGTAAAATGCTGTATATTCCTCAAAGGGCCTAAGCCTTTTGCAGGGTTTATGGCTGCTCAGGCTATTCCTGACCCTGTACCATAACTAATGGGGGCAAGGCTGCAGTTTAATACAGAGCATTATTATAAATGAAATAAACATTTATTGGGTGTTCTATATTACTACTGTGAAGGAGCCAAAACCAGTGGAGAAGGGCTGCAGTCTGCTGCAGAGGTGGCTTAACCCTGTTGCAAATTTGCTTTCTGAATAAACTTATTCAGGCAGGCACAGACTGGATGTATTTCCCCTGCACAGATCACATTGAAATGTGGCCAGAAAAAGAGGGAAGAATGAATTCTTTATTAAGAACACCTGCCCTGGCATCAATGCCCTATTTCACTTGGCTTTCCTGAACCTTCCCCTGTAGCCAGACTGCTGACAAGCCCAAGATGTTCCTGTGGGTGAGCACGTCACAGCCAGAGTCTGGGTCCAGGCTCGGTTTATACCCTGTTCCCTTTAGGAGCATTTCCCTGACCCCACCTTTACTTGGGGTGAACTACAAGCATGAACCCCTGCTCTGCTGACACACAGTAGCTTTAAGCTGGAGCAACTGGACCACCCCTGACTGGAGGAGAGTAGAAAAATGCTTCTTAGAGGCCACCAGCAGCAAATAACAGGGAACAGCCGTTCAGCTAGAAGGACACATGGTCTGCCAGAGCTGAAGATCAGAGGAGTAGCTGTTGTCCTCATCAGAACATACTTAACCTGTGACAACCCCCAGATTAGAAGCTTCTAGTTTTGCAAAATAAAACTCTAATATTAATTTACTTGAATAAAGGCACAGTCTTGCCTTCAGCAATAAAATATTCTTAAAGAACAACCCTGTATATATCACCTGGGATAGACAGAACAGCTGCAGTGAGGAGAAAAAAACAATAGGACAGGGTAGGGCAAGCAATGGGCATTGCCTCAGTTGCATTGAAGCTGAAGTTACAACCCATAAAAATGTGAGACAACTAGAACACAGAAAAGGAATCGCTCAAGATCTAGTCTACTCGCTCACCCACACCAGTATCTACCATGAATAAAGTCAAGGAGATTTTTAGCTTGAGCTCTCGAGGGTGCCAGGGAGATTCCGCCAGTGCCCGACAGCCCCGCACGCCCCTGGCCGCGGCTAGCGGCACAGCGACTCCAGCCAGCAGCCCAGAGCGCCTGCTCTCTTCGGGCAGCGGCAGCACGCGGGGGCTGAAGGAAGTTCTTGGGATCACAGTGCGAGTTCAGGAATTAAGGAGAATCGTGGCTGTCACTGTAAGCAGCAGTGACCACAATCTGTGACATAGCACTCGCTGTTCTAGCATGGAGACAGTAGGGACAGGGCTTCCCAGTTTACACCAGGGAGAAATCCCACTTCACCCTAAAAGCAACTTCCAAGCAGGAGCTGGCCACGTGTGCCAGGCTGCAGTTCGGCTGTACTCCAGATACGGGCCCCAAAGATGCCGCTCTCCAGAGAAACTACAACTCAAGACCTGCTTGCTGTGTTCCAAACAGCTTCGGCAAAAACACCTTTTTAAGAACCAAGCCGTTTTGTGTCAAAGCGCCCACCTTCTGCACGTCCAGTCACTGAAGCACATCAGTGCATGTTCCTTTACAACGGAGAAAGGGAATTAACTTCCAGATCTGCAAAGCTGTTTCATGCTACCGCAGCTCCTGGGCACCACTGTTGATGCAGATCTGTTCCACCTTCCCGATTAGTGATAGCACCTGCTCGCACGTACAGCTTCGGGATGAAAAGATTAGGTTATAATTAAACACAATTCGAAAATCACCCAGAGAAAGAGCAAGAGAAAGAGAGAGATGGTTTTATTCTAGTCATGGAGACCTTCATTATACAGAAATGATAGTTTATTTCATCCAATAAACAAGAGTGACAGGTAGATCACAAACTGCATCACAGCTACTACCAGCACTGAGACAGTTCACCCACAAGTCTGGGGTAATACAACAACCCAACTGCACACAGCAGAGAATTTTAACAATCAGCTCAAACACTCAACATTGGGATTTGGTTAATTTTTTGGATGTGTGTGTATATATATATGTATATAGATATTTTTCCCTACTGAAGTATTTCCTAAAATCCACATGGAAGCACAAATGGCTTTAAACACCTGGCCATATATAGATTTTTCATCTTATATATATATATTTATAGATATTTATAATAGTAAAGATATGTTTCTCATTACTACAATATACTTGTTTAACTCCTTTAAGCAGCTGGGAAGGAAAAAACCAAACAAACCAGTTTCACTACAATCACAGCTGATAGGTATGTGTCACAAAATACAAACAAAACAAGCCATGTGGGAGATTCGCTCAGACCATTCCAGGACAGAACAGCTAAGAGGCAGGCAAAGAGTCTCAGAGGGAGCAGGCCTACATGTCAAATGGTGGTTTTGGGCTCTCCGGGCGGGAGGGACTGGCCTTACCCGGCCGGCTGGAGGTTAAAGACAAGAAAAACAAAGAAAAAAGGAAAAAGGGAAGGGAAGGAAAAAGGGGAGAAGCAGTAAAACAATAGTTAAAATACAGAAAGGAACTGGCATCAGAACAACAGAGGATCCACAACAGAAGTTAAGAGCAATAGCACTGAAGTGAGATAACTTAAATCTGAGTCAGGCCTGGTTGAAAGCCTGCAACACAGGTGGCTCACGCAGCTCTGGGAGAGACATGACATCCAAGATGTACAGGGTTGATATATTTTTAATTCTCAAGTCTTTTTTTAATACATGTAGCATGAAAGTAAAACCCAAACCTTAAGAAGGTGAGTTGCGATCAACAACGGTTACAAGTTTCCCCAAACACGTACCATCCACATGCAAGGAAAGGCTACGGAAGAAGTCACCACAGCACCCAAAACCCACTGAAAGGTGTGCTTATTCAGAGCAGAAATATTTTCAATGAAACATTACACAGCAAACTCCCTGAAAACATTTGGTTGTCCGTTTGCAAGGGGGGAGCAGCGTATCTATTCCCCTCCCCCTGCTGGGTTCAGGAAAGTCAGCCAAGAAGGGCGACGCAAGACAACCGCTGGCGGGAGCCGGTGTGTCACCGGCAGGATTGCCCCAGCTCTTCGGGGGAGCCGGGCGCGAGCAGGTCCGTGCGCGCCCTGCACGCCGAGGTGTGCGCGCTAGCTCAGGCTTCGCTCTAGCGGGACTATGCCGACGCGTTGAGCTCCCCCCTTCTTGCTCTCCCTGCCTCACTTTGATATGAGGTTGATTGCACAGTTCCCAACATGAATTTTTGCACCTTAGAAGGCAAACTAATACACAGGACATTTAATCTGTTCCTAACGGTGTCACATGTTTTGACAGTATTTTTTTTTCTTCTAAGTCACACTTTTGTTGTCTTAACTACGAGAAAAGAAGATGCTACGGATCAGCCCTAGGTGCTACAGCTAACTGACGCAGGCAGGACACTTATCCAGGCTAGCCCAGGCAGATGAAGTTACTGGACGGACAGCCGCCACTTGGCCTTAAGGACATCCCTGCGGCTGATCTCTCCAAGGAGCCTGTGTACTTCAGGGATCCACGCCACTGAATGAAGGCTACTCTACGCTTACAAAGCAATACAGGACGCACGGGTGAGGACGAAGAGCTCGATCACTAGGCTAGTGTTTTACGACACACCAGGAGGGGGTGGTGGGAGGCAGAGATGTGGGATGGATGAGAGGAGTGACTGTGGCTGTGGAAGGGAGGGTGGAATGGGGAAGCCGCCAGCACGGCATTCGTCGCCAGCTGTCTACAGCCTCGAGTTATAAATCTAAGAGGGACGGTTCAGCCGGTCGGATTATGGTAGGTCGAGTAGGTGAGGCAGGGCCCCTTCTGCTGTGAAAAAGCAGAAAACAAAAACAAGAGAACACACACTGTGGTTAGCACAGCAATCGCAGTCACAATCACACATGCTTCTCCACCTCACCTGAGCCAGCAAGAAAGTAAAACTTGAGGCACAAAATTCCAGAGTGCAGCTCCACGGAGGAGACTTGCAGGTTTGTATCGGGCCTCGCGCTGGCCTTTCTGCACAGCGTGGATCACCAGTAAAGCCATCCGCTGGACAGCCAGTTTCGCTTTCCCTCTGAGATTTGGAGTGCAGAGATTTATCGCCAGCGAGTGCGCTGGCTCTGCAGTGAGAGTTGAGAAGCATGGCCAACAGTGAGCTCCTGTATCAAGCACATGACAGTCACACAGCATGGATGGGGTCCTCTGAGACGCGCTGCTGTCTGAGGCTGTTGGCTGGTCTGGAGGAACACCTTCTACCCCGGAGGCTACTGCAAGCCTGAGAATTCCCCGCTCCAATAGAGGATACTGATCTTTGGTGCTGGGGGCCAGCTTGCTGTTTCAGTTCTGCTTAGTCCTGGTGCTCAGCAAATGCAGCTTCTACTCCCTTCAATAAAAGGAACTTTGGCCATTGCTATTCCACTCTGTTTCAAGCTCTTTTAGTGGTACTTTAGCTCGGTAAGCAGGCAGCATCCTCTACATGGATTAATGTTCTAGGATCTCCCTTCCTGTAAGGGACTGGGGAAAAACAAAACCCCAGAAAATACAAGACACCACCCCTGCAGTGCCTCTCAACTCGTTACTCAAGAGACCACTTCAGACTCAGAGTACAGCCTTTAAAAATTCTACAAATAAAAACCAAAAGAGTGCTCTGTAAGTCTGAGTCCAATCCATGATTTTCCTGCTCCCTGCAGCACCTGCAACCTAAACAGCACCGTGCTGGTGTATCACTAATTAAATTGTTCAGTACCCAGCCAGAGTAGTTCTACAGTCCAAACCACCTGAAATGCAAAAAGCAAACCCAACAGGACATAGACCAAGTAGCCATGAAGTATTTACACTGATCATACAGAACCAGGAGTCACAGAATTAATGCCTGAACAATGCCACACTGACAAACTTTAATT
The DNA here is from genome assembly GCA_013399095.1 of Psophia crepitans. NCBI lineage: Eukaryota > Metazoa > Chordata > Aves > Gruiformes > Psophiidae > Psophia > Psophia crepitans. Next base: position 507,310 of record VWZZ01001807.1, on the reverse strand, counting down.
TAGATTAGAGAATCAACTCACTGCTGGAAATGAAGGCCCTCCCCTAGCACAGGGGCTGAGGGGAGGAAGGGAAGAGAGGCAGAGGAGGATATTTGCACCAGTGCAGTCTTCTGAGGTAGGGAAGTCTTCATCCTGCACTGACTGCAACTCCATGATCATGCCGGTACCAGAGGAGCTATGCTCCTATAAATCGGGGCAAAGCTCCCTCATCTTCGCAGGTGAGCCAGAGCAACTCTGCAGCACTGTTTATTAGATCTCAGCAGAACTTATTACTCTATCATACTAAGCCCCAGATCTCAAAACAATTACAACCACTTGCTCTTTGCCTCAGGAGATGATACATTAAAAAAAGCCTCAGACACTAAAACATTTCCAAATGTTATTTCCCTGACTGAAAGCATCAACAGGGTCTGCAAGACCCCATCGCCAGCATTGCCAATCAACTTACTGCCCCGGTACAGCAAGTAACAGTAGGATTGAGCTAACCTGGAAACTACAGCCACCCTGGAAGGATGCTGAAGTAATACAAACTCCCAGAAGCAAAACTTGCCCCGAGATGTTACAGCTGGGGACTCTGTGAACCTGAGCTTCACGACATGGGGGATCTGTGCAGTACCTCTGAGGGTGCTCACGGTGTAAATGCAGCTGTACCAACCGTTCAATGGCTGCTACTGTCACCGGAGCAGTAACAGCACTTGAATTAAAGCCTTACAAAACTTCCACTCAGTATTTAGTAAGATGCTGCTGCACTGTCACATGTGTTCAAAGGCTTTTTTTTTTTTTTTTTGAGAAGCTTGAAGGGCTTTTTGCATTTCAGGAGTTTGGACAAGTTGTCCTAACAGACTGTGGATTTACATGAAAAGGATGCTTGAAGTCATCGGACTATGTAATGTGTTCTGGCAGGAGAGGCCACTTGATCCGAACAGAATAGGGCCGAAAGGAGCACACTACTTTCAGGTAGATCAGCTGCTTTTTTTTCTGTGTACTATGATTTTTGCAGACACTTACTTCCCTCAGCACTCAGAGCATTTTAGGGGTAGGGGCTGTCACCTGTTAAAGTTACAGGTTTTCTGGAGACCCTTGCGGAATCTGCCCAGTAAGGTTACAAAACTGAGAACTGTCCCCCAGCACAAGAAAGGACAGAAGTGTCTCAGGCAACATTAACCCCTGCAATGCTGCTTCGGTCTGTCTCACTACACTGCCAGCCAAGCCCTTTTACACCACTGAAAAGTCACTTTCCTCTGTCAGCACAGCAAGGAATGAAGTTTTGCTGATGGGGAAGCCTGTGGCAGTCTCCAATACACGGGAAGTAAGCCTTGAGTCCTGGCAGGAGCCTGAGGAGACTGGTTACAGTGACTGTCATGCCCCTTGAAGACAGGCTTTCAAGCCATACCCAGACAGACCACTGAGCTAAACATATCTAGGAACCAAGGGGCTAACAGAGAGCTCTGCTTGTAAGGACCTAAAAGATGGTAAAACATTACATTCATTCCCTTGGGCTGCAAAAGGTTTTCGGTGGGATTTTTTTTTAGGCTGTTTGGTTTTTGGTGTTGTTTTGATTTTTAATTTTTATTTCCTTGGTGCTCTTTATGCCAGTTTAAGAACAGAATGCCCCATAACAGCGAGTCCCAGAACAAGGTACAGACAACAGCAAACCTCCTTCCTGAGGTTGTTCACCAAGATGCACGTTTCTAGGTCTGCCAGGGATGTCTGCAGCAGGCAGAGTATTGGAGGAAACTGCCGTCTGCTCCAACACCTCCGCAGCATGGCGTCAGTGAGGCGGGCTGACAGATGACGTCCTCAAAGAAGATGTCAATCACTGAACAATCCCCGCATCGGTCTGACATGATGTGGCACCTCTCAGCTCTAACTGCAGTTATGTGCAGCAGTAACAGACACCATCTGCTGCGAGATGGGGGCTGTGAACCTCCTTGCCCTGGAACAGGGGCTTGAACCTTTGCTACTCCTATTAGGACAGGACTTCGACACATGCTCCTCACCCCCAGTTCTCTGCCACAACCAGCTGCAAGGGAATCCACAGGAGCTGCTGCTGCTCTACTCCTCTGTCAGACCTTTCACTTCAAGAAACATCCACAAAGAAAGGGAGAAGGGGTCCAAAAACCCCCTGCCTTCCCTTTTCTGCCCCCTCTACCCCTTTGTCAGTATGAGCTGGAGGTTCCCAGGATAAAACAACCTCAGGAGAATTTGCTACATCTCCCTCTTCACCCCTCACTCTCAGCATTAACAAGACAAGGAAGAGCTGTTGGGCCAGCGCAGCGCATGCGCCTGCCCCTGCTACATCACTGAACAAGTACAACACTGCAAAGTGCAGGGAGAGATGAGAAAGGGAAACAGGCAGGAGCTCAGGGCAGAGTGTTTGGGTGGGATACAGATCACTAAACCTTTCCTCTCGCAGGGGCAGAGGGGAGAAGGCAGTTTGAATGGAAGCAAAAGAGTAACCTGGAAGGTAAAGGGTCAAGTGGAGAACAAGCGAAGGGAGTTTGCTTTTAACTGTGATGATGGGACACAAGGATAACAGGGAACATTCAATGTCAGAGTTACCCTGCACTCAGACATAAGAGTCCTGATATTAATGACCCAAACTCCTCCTGCCTTCCATGAGCACTGGGGACACAGTGAGGATGGGAGCACTCCTCCAGCCAGACATTAGAATGTAAGAAGAGGAGTCTGAACTAACAGCACCCCAAGTCTCTATCTTGATCCTAACAGAGCCAACAAACCAAATCAAAACAGAGTTCATTCAGCCAATGCCCCAGTCAGTGTGGATATAGGCCAAATGAAAGACACACGCCATTTAGACCTTGTTGCCAAAGCTCATTCCCCCATCCCACCTCCTCTATCTGGAAGCAAGGAAATGGTCCTCTAGTAACCTTAAGTCAGGTACAGAGGCTTTCCCAGCTCCCGCAGCTCAAGCGGCTGCTCTGTCTCTGATCAGCCAGTTTTTCTGTTCAAGACTCCTCCCTTTATGAGATCCTGGCAGAGGTGGTTCATCAGACAAGGGACTCTGTTACTAACACAAGAACTAGGCAGCGGAGGTGCGCTGCAGAGCAAATGGAGGATGGGGACACAGTGACTCATGCATTGCAGGGAGAGTGCAAAACGTACCGTGGCTGCCAGTCCTCAGGGGTCACTGATAGTGATTCTGAAAGACAACATGAAATCAACATGGCAGTTCAGACAGTTCAAGGCAGAGGCCACACAGACTGTCACAAAGGTGGAACAGACACATGCACTTGCACAGACACACATTCGCACGTCCCCCTCCAGAACGCGACACGAGTGTGCGCTGCTGGGGAGGCCTACACTCAGCACGCAGGACTTTGCACAGTCACAGCCTCACTTCACATGCATCCAGAACCCTGCTGCGCACAGGGGTGCGTGGAAAGCCGTCCGCCTGGTCACACACCTACCAGCCATTGCCCACTCACCCACCCAGCAAGTCCACCTCAGACTGACATTCATTCCTGCCAATCCAGCAGTATCGCTCGGTCTCAGCACCTGCCAGCTGGGCACAGGGCGCTGGACTTGTCTCACTGAGGATTCCCATCTTCTGACCAATGCCAGAGTGGAAACAAACAGCTCAGGAACGACTGCAGTCCTGAGCACTACCCAAAAAGGGAAGAAGTAGGTGAAGATGTATTTTGTAGGTCACAAATCATGGTATCAGCTACTCTGACCTCCTGAATAATTAGTCAAAGCTGTGAAGTCACACTTACAGTGATGCTGATCACTTGCACTGTTTTCCTTAAACGCACCACAGAATGAAGAACCCATTAATGCCTTCAACAGGTTTTTCCAGTGGTTAAGTCATTCTCACTTAAACTTTCTTACTTCTCCTTTGAGCTTGCCTAAACTCTTTCACCTACAGTTTATCAGACTATTTTAAATTGAAGATACTAAATACCTGGAGGAATCTCTTCACAGTTTTCTTTCTCAGAGTAAATCCTCCTGCATAGCTCCAGTAGGCATATAGTCCGAAGGCAGTCCTTCTCTGCATGCAGATAGGACCTTACATTGTTTGTAACTTTCAGCTCCCAAAAGTATGTATTTGGCAATATGGAGTTCCACAGAAGACTCCATAAACACTAAGTACAGAAGCAGGATGGTAAGTCTTAAGTGTAACGATACGCAGGAAAACCTTCCTGTGCCAGAAAATGGACCATGCGGTGTTCATATGTGAAAGCATGTGTCTATACAATTAAGTTTATAAAAAGAGTGGATCACTTGTCTTTTAAGTTCATCATCCATAAAACCAGATGCTCACACAAACCGGAGACACAAAGTGCCAAACTTCTACACAGGCATTAGTGTGCACACACACACAAAGCACATCCAGTCACCACTATGCACTTCCAGTTCACTGCAGAACAACTCCTACAGCAAAGCCCACCCACACCATATACAAGAGCCTCGTTCCTCACACACACACACAAGCGTAGCCCGGTTAGCAAGGGAAAAGATGGGTATTAAAAAAAGCAACAATGGAGATGGCATTCGTTCACCCATGGCAGAAGGACCCGAGTCCAAGTGCTAGCAGGGAACATTCTTATTCTATATACAGGAGAGGAAGAGAAAGAGTCCCTTGTCATTGGAAATTCTCCATTCATCAGTGAACTCAAATGACAAGCTGGTATCAGGATCCGGAGGAGTCTATGAACAACTGGAAGAATCAGAGAGGGGATCAGAGAATGAGCATCACTTCACAGCTTCTGGAACTACATTCTCAACTCCAGATCAGGGCAGTCAGTAGCATGCAATCCAACCTACCATCTCTCCTTCTAAAGCAAGGGATTGTTCGGTTAAGTATGAAACACTTTCTTCCTCTGCTCCAGTGCTGTTCCCTACCTTCCCCTAAACTCTTCTACCTCATGCAAAAGGCAGAAAAGCCATTAAGACAGGCTACGACAGACTTCCTCAAAAAAGGCCAATTCATTTCAGACCATCTGGGGGATCCTATCATGACGATCAGGTATATAGAATATTTTTTCATGAGTGAAGAAATGAAACTGAGTGAAAGAAGAAAGATGGAGACAAAAAGAAGCATAAGTATACTAAAACCAAAACCACAAAGTAACAGTATATGGAAAAGCAGGGTCACAAGAAGCAAGAGCCAAAATACACAGTGGAAGCATGCCGACATCCATAGGTGCCACCAGCAGGACTGCAGTCCCTGGGGCAACACTGAGGCACGTGTGAACAAGTTACTGTGGGAGCTGCATCGAGGTGCATAGGGAGGGCTGGGGCAGAGGCACCAAGAAAGTAAAACCATTTGCACACACCAGAGAGAAACTGGTCTATAACCTCTCTGGACTTATTCATCTCTGGGCTGGGTACAGCCTGGCAGAGAACAGGCAAACAGGCAGCACCAAGTACGAGCTGGGGCACTATCAGAGGAGGAAGACTGAACCGCCTCTGCCATGCACCGTCACCACTCACTGGCAGCCTGGGTGTTTCCACAGAAAACGGCAAAAAGTTTCAGGCATGTACCACCAGCTCCCACTGAAAAGGGGGTATTTCCACAAGGGAAGTGTTCCCACTGGCATGTCGTCGGGGAGTTTCTGGTTATGTTCATGCTTTACTCTGCAATTACCTTCTCTTCCTCACAGGGAGACCATGTGCCCGCCAACACAAAAGCATTCCCAGTTCCAGACTGCTCCCTAAGTCCTGTTCAGGAACATGTGCTCAGCTGCACGGGGGATAATCCCTTATTACTATGCTGAAGTGTGGTTGAAGTGACTGAACAGGAAAAGGAATTAAGTCTCCTAATGGGAAAGCAAAACTGTGTGATCTGAACCCTCTAGACTGGAAAATGTTCAAGCTGATTACAGAAACAACAAAATTGCCTAAAAATCCATTTCCTGCCAGTGATCCTGCAATATTCTCCCAGTCAAAAAGAATCTGAACAGCTTAGATGAAGGACTCCAACTCACCTTGAAGAGCTTAGGGCCAGGAAAAGAGGGGCAACTTCAGACTTTGGGGAGCCCTACACATAAGGAAACTGTCACCCCAGTCCTGTGATTTTTCTGGTGATCTACTCATGAGGAGAGGTGGTTGTATGATTGCTTCAATAAAGCCCTGGGGTACAAAGTCCTCTGCTCCCATCCTTTGCACAGAGCTTTGGGCAGAGAAGAGGCTGCCCCTCTGTTCCTGTCAGCTGCCCTGGCATTGCCTCAGCTGTACAACGAGGTCTCAGTGGACAACGATGCTCCTGCCTACGGACCCAATTCAAATATCCAAAGACTGTACCCACACCATGCACTCCATTCTCCTTCTATGGCCCAGGCAGGCTGAGTGCTGTCAAGGCTGCTACCCAAAAATTGGACATATCCCACCTGCATGGAGCAGTGTTTCAGGACTTACCTGGGAACACCAGGAGGAGCACGATTAGGCCGAGAAGGAACCTGAGGTGGGGGCCCAAAGGGATCAGGAGAGGCACCTGGCCTGGAGGGCACAGGGGGGGCACCACCCAGTGTGGACCCACCAGCAGGAGGTGGTCCAGGAGCTGGACCTCGAGACCCAGGTCTGGCGGGTGGAACAGCGGGAGCTCTCCTCTGTGGTGTGGGGCTGGATGTGGGAGACCTGGCAAACAAACAAAGAAATTCAACTGCAACAACAGGTCTGGGAACACTCTGTGTCACCACCGGATCCCCATACGCTGCCTTCAGTGTTCCTTCTCTAGTTCCATGTCACTTTACACACCAGCCTTTAGCTTTCAAGAGTCATGCCAGGCTTCAGGTTGCCTTCAAAGCTACTTCAGGCCCCATCTAACCTGAAGGGTTTAGAAGCCTCGACATCCTCTGTAAAGATACAGCAGCCCTACGTAGCTTTCAAGGCCTAGGAGCCTCCCAACACAAATACCCAGAACTCTTCACTCAAGGGAGAAGAGGAGGACTCCCTGTCTCAGTAGGAGGCCCCAGCTAGCCACTAAAGAGGCATCAGGCAGGTCTGTGGGGCTCTCCCCCTGAGCCTCTGGTACCTGCGTCCAGATGGTACGCTCTGCACCTGCAGCCAAGAGTCGTCCACCGGTGGGGGCATAGGGGTGCTGATAGTGCTGGTGTTGATGTCCCCAATGATGTTGAGGGCCTCTTTCAGGGCATGGTACATGCGCAGCATTTCATCACGTCGCTGGGCCTGCTCTGCCGATTCCTCCATCAGCGTATTTTGGTCACCACAGGAGTACAGGTTTGCCAGCAACTCCGAATGGATGAAGTCCTTTGTCTGTAAACAAGCCCAAAGAGGGAATCAGTTTCCACCACCTTCCTCAGAACACTACATTCTCTCCCCACCTCTTCCTCCTTTCCAAGCTGCCTTCAGTTTTTCTTCATTCTTTCTCACCCTCCCTGTATTTCCCCTTCTATCTCCCCCCTGCTCCATTGACCACAGTGTGATAAGTACATTGTTGATCATGAGGTGCATGATTGTCTTCGGCATGAGGTCTCTGATGGTTTTGTTGACAATTGCCATGTAGGAATCCACCAGGTTCCTGATCGTTTCCACTTGTCTCTCCAGCTGAGGGTCCATGGAGTGCATGAAGCTGTCTGACCCATTCTCCTCTGCTTCACTGGCCTGCAGAGAAAAGGAGAAACAGATTGGGTCTTCAAACGTAACACAAAATGAGCTTTTCATGAGAGCGCTTAGAAAAAAGGGAACAAGCAGGAAGTGCATGCAATAAATAAAACTTAAACTTACATTTTGAGCTGTGATTGTCAATGCACAGCTCAGCTTGTACAGACCTCCAGCTCAGATCTGAGGAGCTTTAACAATAAAGCTGCTCTCTTAGTAGAAAGTTATTACATAAAGGTGAAAGGCAACAGGGACTCCTGACCAATGTTCACAGGTTACAGCTCTAGTGAATACTCAAAGCTGTATTTTTACTTCTAATGTTTATAGCTTTCTGCAAGGTTCTTCATCTGAGCTGGGCTTTCCCTGCTCAGATACAGTTTAGACCTGAGAATCACTCACTATAAATTAAGCCTTACAGGCCCTCTGACACCCTGCACCTTTATCCTCATTATACAAGTGAGAAAACAGATACAGGGAGGTGAAGAAACTGCTCACCTCAGTCAGATCACAAGTACATGGAACAACCTAGAAAACCTTCCTGATGACTTTAACTGCAAATTCCACGTTGTAAGTCATAATAATCTCTTCTTTCACACCACGCAGATGAATCTCTTCCTGCCTGCCTGAAATGCACTGTTCAGCTTTCTGTAAAGTAAAACCTGGACAGCGCTGTCTGACAGCAAGCAATCACCAAGGCTCATCCATTTGGGATCAATTTCAAAGCAGCAAAGCATGAAAGACTGCTGTCTCATTCAACACTTATTTAAAAAAAAGCCTTGATTTTATAAAGAAAAAAAAATAATCTTTCTTTTAAACCATCCCAGACTGAAGGATTTGTAGCAGTGTAGGAAATGGCTTATCTTTTGTTTTGGGGAACAAAATATATGAGAAAGGGCAGATTCTTTTGTTCATTTGAGCTTTTCCTGGGAAGGTTTTACATAATGAAGGAATGCACGGTCTCAGGGAGAAACCAAGTGGATGTCAAACAGGACAACTTAAAAAAAGCAATGGTCAAAAAAACCTCCAAAATAAGTTTGTACTAAGATTCAGAAATCATACAAAAAGGAAGAAATAAAAAGAAAAAAGGAAAACTCAAACCAAGAACAGAAACAGCAGCAATCGAACAGAAGGCACAAAGAGGGAGAAGAAGCAAATGCCTCTCAGGAAACTGTGACAAAGGGAAAAAACAAGAGAGAACTATCCGGTGAGAGCCCCAGGGGGCAACACAGGCAGAGAGGGTCAAGACTTACTTTGTCCTTGTCCTGGCAGGCCAGTTTGAGCGTACGTGGAAAAAATTAAAACAAAACGGGACAAAAAATAAAAGATGACTTTTAGTTGGTCTCAAAATTTGGGGAAGATCCTATAATAGCACTGAACAAGCAAAAGACCAATCCCATTAACAATACCTAAATACCTAGATTACCCTGGAAGAGGAACTAGTGAATTGTTTAGCTAAACTGAAAAATCAAAATGGAATGCTCTGCAAAGGAAATCCATTGTTAGCAACAAAGGGCTGTTTACTTACCTACAGCGGCTACATGTTATTTGTTACATCGGTTTTGAGACAGTCAGCCTAGCCCCCAGTGTTCCTGTGTCAAACCACTCCATTTGCACACCAATAGGTGGCACATGTCTTTTACCAGTATGTGTTTAAGAGCCCCAGTATGGTTCAAAGCCAATTTGTGTCACTGTTCAGGTCCAGTCCCTAATCCTCTCTTTTTAATATCACATCAGTTTGTCAGGAAATGCTTGAAGGCAAAAAACCCCACAACCTCCAAGTGTAACAGGAAAGATTAATGCAAGAAGCCTATTACAAGCAACAAATACAAACAGATAAGCAATTACCACTTTTCTAATAGGGAAAGCTATTTATAGCAACTTCCTCTCACAGGGGAACAGGAAGGCTCTGAACAGGAACATTACCACAATTCTCTTGAACATACTTTTAAAGCAGAGCACAATGCTGACAGCAAGTATTGTGGGATAAGGCTAAAGGGAAGAGATAAGAGATCTTACTAAAGTAACATATTAAGATATTATCAAGCAAAAAAAAAAATCTAAGAACATCCCTTCTCAACTGGGTGGGGGAAGGAACAGAACAACTACTGCTAAGCCAGAAAGCTCCTAACAAGGCTGCAAGTGTTACTGAAAAGGAATGGTGCCTTCATTCAGAGGACACATACCACTTAGGTAGTTAAATGTCATCCTTGTATTGGGAATTTAATGCCCACAAAACAAGAGAGCTAGAAGGGTTTATCAAGGCAGTCTTTGCCTACTTTCTCTCTCCTTTGAAGCTGCCAGTTACTTTATCCCAAGCTTCCTTAAAGGAAGCACCAAGGCATACCAAAATTTTTTTTTGTTGCAAAATATCCTCAGCTCAGGAAGGAGACAAAGCCTTCACGGACTTATTTTTAACAGTCATCCTTAAGATACATGCTATGTTACTTCTCTTCCCATTATTATGGCTATAACTTACCCCAACACGCTCTGGGTAGACTCCTGCACGAAGGAAGGAAGCCTTCCAGCTATCCACCTCCTCCTGGGTCTCACAGGCCAGCTCCAGCTGCCGGTAGTCCTTGTAAACATTCCTGAGAGAAAGACAAACATTTTATTCTTTGCCACTGCAAATCAGAGATTTGCCCATGTTTGACAAATATGTCAATGACCAGGGAATGTTATTTTTTTAAGACAGAGACACTTAGTCCTCTACTTGTATCCTCATGATGACCCCGCAGAAGGGAAAGGATATGAAATTATTTTTTTTATGAGCAAGTTTGACTGCCTTCAAATCAGGTGTGTGTTTCAACAGGACCTGAAGGAGACTCCCATTTCAATTCTGCTCACTGCTGGACTTCTCCAGCCAACCTGGGTCGCCCATCTCCTATGGCTTTCCCTAGTCACTCATTAAGAACACCGATTGTAAACACATATGCCAGCCTCATCCAGACCCAGGTAACTACACCAAATAGCCAAAGGCTAAGGTCACACTGTAAGCCATGCACTGGTGAAGAAAGAAAATGGTACACATCTGTACGACTATAAGGAATAAAGTCAGACTTCTTTTAAAAGAAGTCCTCCATCTCTTCCAAAAATGACTATTTTTAAAGGATACACACATCTTTCCTGGACAGCTACCCCAACACACTCATCTCTACCCCCTCATATTTAATATTACATAAATCCTGCCCCTAGCTTCAACAGCTTGGTGTGCCAAGATGTGAGTATACCTTTGTTCAGTGTTGAAGAGGGCAAAGATGTGCTTGCTGGACATGAACCCCTTCTCAACATCTCGCAGTTTCAGGTTATCCACTGGTAACATATATTTCTTCTCCTTCTCCTGAAAAAGGGATCAGTAACAAGTCACTCGCTGCTCCAACACAGCCTCTACTCTCTCAGCACAGAGGAGTCCGTCAACAATACAGTGCCTACATCACCAGGAAGGCATTCCCAACCCAAGTCTTCTGGTCCCTCCAGTCTGTGAGAAAAGGGGACCTCTAGAAACAAGAGTTTGCCCTTCCTGACTGTTTCTGTGACGTGGCCCAACAGCCCTACCCCATTAACTCCTCCACGAGCAGGCAGCAGAATGGCACTGTCCCAATTCCCCTGTTGCGACCAACAAGGTCCTCACTCTCCCCAGCAAGGGGTCAATCAGCACCAAGACATTCACCAGCCACTTGACACCAAGAGCAGGTCTGTCTGCAAAAGGCTCCTCACAGCTTTGTTGTCAGGACAGCTGTAGTGGGGGGAAACGCTGCTGCTAGTCAGAAAGGAGGCAGGCAGCCCTCAGCCCCACTGTCATTACCGCAGAGTTTTACTTTTAATCACCCAAGCCTATATCCATGTTCAAGAAGAGCCAAGCATGAGATAGAGAAGCTGGTTTGACAGAAGTTAGACTATATCAACTTAAATTAACCTCTTCAGAAAAGCTGACTTTCTTACTTCATCCTACCACTGTCCTACACTCTATTGGTTACTGTGAACCTTTAAGTTATTAATTAAGCAACTAAAAATATGCATCAGAATATCAAAGAGTAGGTCTGGCTACAGTAATACAGGTTACCTGAAGACCGCCTGTGTTGAAAAAAAAATCAAGTAACTATGCTCATTAATGAAAAACTCATGCTCTGAGTGATTAGAAGCTAAAGCAATATTAGCAGTTTACTGCTTGGTGAATGTTAAAACCAGTGACCAGACTGAGAGCTTTAATGGACCCATTTTTCAGCATAAATGCACCCACGACCCTTCAGTTTGGTTCTTATCTCCAGCTAAACACAGGAGGAGGCAGCCAAAATCAAATCTCAGCATTTTTGACCCTAGGTATCATCTTTTAACAAACTTGATCTTAATTTTTACATTTACATGTACATTCAGAAACTAAGGCAGAGATCAGTCTCCCTGCTTAGTCTCAAATCTGCATCTACAGCAAATTAACAGAAGCGAGTTTGGTTTAAGGTCCACATTGGAATATCCTGTTCTAGCCGGGTATTATACCCCAACAAAACAAGAGAGGGAGCCATCACACTGGTCTCAAAGGCAGAATGCAGCTCAGACTGAAATAGAAACAGAGCATACTTATGTGCAAGCATGCATGTGTTACTTGCGAGCATCTTGGTGTTGGTAGAGCTTTCTTGGCTGGAAAGAACAAAACATGATTGCTCTCAGGGGAAACAAGAATGAAAAACAAAATGGTCAGTGAGCAGAGATCGTGAAGAGTCAGCTAGAAAAGAGGGGCATAGCAGAGCAGCAGGTAAGGATGACAAAGCTGCTCGGCTCCAACACCCAGCGGATGACAAGTCCAGCCTAACATCCTCTTAAGTTTCAGCTAGATTGGCTAAGGATACTTGACAATCCAGAGTTCAGACATATCCCAAAGATCAAACTATACCAGTCCATTACAAAATTTATGCAACTAGAATATCCCAGAAGCCAGCGATCTAAAAAATAGAAGAAATCACTTGGGTAGCTGCCAGGCTCCCCACTCAGTCAGATATACCAGGCTATGAAAGCAGGAGAGCTCTTCCGAGCAAATTTCCCTGGATTTTTTTTAATATCATTGATCGGTCTAGATTAGAGGTGGGGAAGCATTTTTGTGATGGGACATGTGTCAGTCAGGTACTGGTCTCAGACCCACACAAACCACTTCAAGTTCTGTAAGCCACAAACGGCTTCCAGCTTTCTATTACTTTGGGTTATGATGATGCTCGTTTAGTTTGAACTAGTGACCTAGAAGGGAAGTGCCCCAACTGCTAAGTCCCAAGGCAAAACAGACCATCCCCACCGCCGTCTCACTTCACTGGAGGTTCCTGCATCAACCCCACAGTTTCTGGGCTGGTGAAGAACTGATGTTAAAGCTGTCTGAGAAAAATTACTCTGTATTAGAATCACATTATTCCACAGAAGTTCAGCAATAGAGTCATTCTTCAAGAAAAAAGTCAAAAGGTAAGGGAATCCCATGTCCCAGATCTGGAAATATGTGCTCTTTGCCAGAGTTTCCACTTTCACCCCTTCCAAGCTCCTGTATAAATGCTGCCATGTGGTCAAGACAACACTATCTCTGCATGCTGATTTTTCCATACTCTACAGGAAAGACATGTATATCTGTGTGCCAGCATTAAACATCAGTCCTCTGACTCTTAGGTAGCAAGAGCAATCACATTGGAGGACACTGGCGCAAGGCAAGGAACCCCAACCCACACATGTGGCAGGACAAAGCACACTGCAACGAGCCCCCGCCACGCTCCATCTCCCCACGCCTCCCCCACCACTTCAGTCTTCCAGCTTCTCAGTTTTCAACCCAGCCTGTTTTGTATCAACACTCTGACTTCATTTCCTGAATGTAGGGACAGGAAAGCATGGAACGAGCTGCCAAAGGCTGAGCCTCTCGAAACTTTGGCTGAGCCCTCTGCCCATATGTTAGCAATCTGGCAGTATGTGCGATGGCTGAACAGCATCCTGGCCAAGAAGGGAAAAGGGCTTCTCTCTCTAACTTTCGGGGGGGTGGGGGGAGTGCAAGAGAAGGAAGAGCCAGCACACATCGAAATGGGAAAGTAGTTTGTGAAATACTACATTCAAAGTCCTCAGTGCGATCCCAAGAGGCTCATGTTGCTCATAAGATATCTCCCCTCATCTATAAGAGGAAAAAAAATAGTCAGGCAGAACTCCCTCTCAGCAGCAGAATGCATGTTATGCAGAATGGGCACATTGGCTGCAAGATAATTTGCAGGGCCATGAGGCCAAGGAGAGGCAGCGAAGCAGCAGCACTCGGACTGGCCATACAAAACAGAACGAGGAGGCTTGGTGTTGGCTAGGGAGTGCTGTAGGCACGGGGCTAGCTACGCCTAATCAGGGCTGCTGCTCCCAACGGGAGTCACACTGCTTGCATGGAGAACTGCAGAAAGATGACTGCAAGCTACTTGCACAGGCAGGATAAGTGCCAGAGGATTACTCCCCCGCCCCCAGCACAGTGCAGATACAGCCATATGGCTCTGTACTTCAGATCTACCAAAGGAAGAAAATAGACATGGCCAGGAAGGAGACCAGGATCCATTAGCCATTCCAATTGTGGGGTGTGAAGCACAATAGCTGGAGGAAAAAAAGGATGCTGCAGTTGCAGCCTGATGTTCCAACATCCTTATTGTTGCTATACACCTCCTTAGTGGGGCTAAATTCTAGAGATTGGTTTTGGCTAGAGACAGCCATACTTTGTGCTATCATCCAAATTATTTGTTGCTATTCTGCAGGTAACAACCTACAAGAAGTTCACAAAATTCAGTAGGTGGCAAGCCAGCCTGACTCAAAGCGTTTCCTCCGTCCAACTGGACTGCCTCAGCAGCAAGTGAGATTTTCCTACTTTTGGATACATGCGAAGCGAGACTGACAGATGTATGTGTGGGCTCCCCTAAGGCTGGAAATTGGCACTCACAGTACAAGAAAGTAATTGGCAGAATTATTAGGTCTCGGTTTGCATATGGAGAACAAATAAACTAATTAAAGGTTTCCCTTTAATTAGGGATGAGGGATGTAGCTGTTATGACAAACACCTCCTCTTATGGAAACAGGGGTCTGTGGATATGGGAGAAAGAGCATTGCCCCTGTTTTAATTGGTGGCCGTGTGAAATTAGAAGAAATTCATCTTGCTTAAACCTCTTAATCTCCTTTCCTAAGACAAAGACAAAGCACTACGGGTAAAGAAACCTGTCCCAGAGATGACTGGGGTTTCAGTCAAGTTATTTGTGCTAAACACATGCTCGGCATTTTGGGAACTCCTGTGATAAAATTCTACTCAAATGGAAAGACATTAACATTACCACTGATAATAAACACCGAATGCACACACACAAGATTATTAGAAAGAGTCTCTGAAAAACAGTCTGCAGTATTTCAAAGCAAGTTAGCAGAGCCTTTTAAGTTGAACCACCTCTCCACCCCCCTAAACAAGACGTTACCAAGCACTTTTTGCTTCTTGTCTTTACAAAGATAATGTACATTAGAAGAGCTGGATTTCTGAGCTGTGTTCTTCCAGCAAGCCCTAGTCACCCCACAATATACATGCCTCTCAAGACCATCTTTCCAAAACACAGACCACCTGTATCACTTCACTTTTACCCTCAGCACATTATTTACTGGACACTGATCACTGCCAAGCAGCTGTAATGGCTTGTTTACACCAGAAAGCTGCGTTGGTTTAACTTAAACAACACATCCTAAGATTTTAAGCTGATTTAGTTCAAAAGCTCTGTAGACACTAGGCCTGGACTCATGTGATTAATCACAACCATTACTGTTGGTTTAGTAAGCACAGCAATGGCAATCAACTCACCTGCACAAAAGTAAAGATTTTTATTTCCATCAGCTGAAATAATGCACAGATTTAAATATGCAGCTAAGTGCAACCCTGGGAAGCCATCAGAGGGTGTGTGAAAAAGCACGGGCAGAAACTGAGTAGCTGAAGAGAGGCTACAGTGCTCCAAATCCCACTGTTGTGACCTTGCTAAGGTCACAGAGATGCCCACCAGCCTTTGCAAAGGACAAGAACACATTTCTTCCTACACCTACCCCTACGTCAGGGCAGGGATGACTCCTGTGCAATCTCCAAGTAGGGACTTGCTTTGATGAAAGGCCACACACAAAGTGCTGCATACCTCCAGGAAAAGGAGAGGGTTGGTTACCCTTCCCCAGTGCATGGTTCGAGCCAGGGTGGGAATTCTGGGCGTTCATATTTTTGGCCACAAATCTTAACCATCCACCAGCATGCACACAAGAGAAGGGGATCCTGAAGTGAGACATGCAGCGTACATAAAGCCCTCTTTATCCGTGCTGCACCAGGAAGAGATGGAGCAAACCGCACGGACTAGGGCTAACATCTGGAATCGTTACATGGGAGCCAAGCGCCACAGAAAGCGACAGCATTCCTCAAGTTTCCATGCGGGGTAGGGAACCTTCCTTTCCCCACGCAACCCCATCCGTCAGCTGGCTCACTTCCTGCCAACCTCCGGCCTTCCCAGCAGCCAGCAAGCTCCTCCCTCGAGTCTAGTTAGCTTTCCACTGCCACGTCAATTGAGGCAGAAGGACAGAAGGGAAGCAAGAAGGGAGGGAGCAAGAACCAGAAGAGGGAGGGAGGCTCAGCGATGCCAGACATAGTGGGGGGAGAAAAAGAGGGGATGCGGATTGCTCCTGCAGCAGCCAGAGGTAAGCTGCGAAGGCAACTGGCCAAGGCAGGTCAAAGGACCCTTTTGAGGACTTGGAAGCAAAGGCTGGTCCTGTTTCAGCTTTGCTCCGGACCCCCAGGCAAAGGGACAGAACTGGGCAGGAGGAGATGAGGGTGCATGGGGCCTGGGAACCTTCCCACACCGCTCCATGGGGAAGAAAAGGAGTTGAATGAAGCCACAAGTTCTGCACATCTGGGTGACAGCCAAACCTTCACAATATTTCTTCCCCTAACAGCAATAATTTATTTTTTTTTCCTCTTTCTAAAAAGGTGCAGTACACCCAGCCCAGGTGGAAACCAGGTACCAGCCTGACACCAGCACTGGAAGAGGAAGGAGCTTGGAAGCTTGCTCCAAATCGGAAGTGTGCAGAGAGTATTTCTTCTCCCCAGCTGCCAGAGGAGGATGTTTCTTCAATCAGGGCTTGGACTTTCTTTCACCCCATCTCTGCTCCCAAAACCCCATCCCAAAAGCAGGGAGGGGAAAGGACTAATGAGCTGCTGATAGCCGGAGAGCAGATCACAGAGGCTCCACTCCGTCTGCCCAGTGTTCAGACTACCTGTTCAGGACTACGAGATTGTACAGTAGTCTGCACATTGGTTAGGCTGTGCTGGGATACACCACACTGCCAGTGCTGCACGGGGACGGCAACACCTGCATGGCAGAGGGACATGCTTGGAAAGGGTGGGCTGCAGGGAGAGCTGCATGCAAAGTTCACTCATCCCTCAGCCTGGGAGGATATAACCCTTTGGACTCATGCTTGATGATCACTTTTACCTGCCTGTTCACCAGCCTACTCACAACCCTCTTATTCCTCCTCCATTCTCTCCCACCTCCTTCTTACTTCTTTCAGCTTCATGCATTTGTCCTGGGGGTAGCTAGCTGTGTTCAGGATGGCTTGTGTTTCACGTGCTCAACTTTGCCACAGAATGCAGAGATAGACACACAGGCCTGGCAGAGTTATAACTGCACTGTGTTTTGCTACCTGAGAAGGCAGGATCAAGCACAGAAATGTGACTGCATAAAGGGGATTTCACATCGTAAAGAATGACGGTCATTAATATAAAGAAAAACCCACAATAGATTGAAAGTTGGAAGTTTGGATGCTCTGAAAGTTGTGTTTGCTTTGATGTTTGTCTGCAAAAGAAAGAAGAGAAACAGAGAGTGAAAGCATAAGTGAGGATTGATTAAGACCGAGTAAGACATGATCCATGAGAAAACATGCATTTGTGAAAAGAGATGAGTGAACGAATGAAAGAGCTCCACAGAGGATGTTAAGAGAAGGAACATGTTCCAGAGAGCACCCGAGAGCAGGCTGAAAGCAGGAAAGGAAGAACCTCAGAGCACACCTGCTCCTATGGTTCTTAAACAAGCTGAATGCAAAAACTTGGCTGCAGCTGGACCCACCACAGCAAGTTTCTGGTAACTCGTGGGCATCAGAGCAAAACCAGAAGATTTCTACCAGCTTAACTGGGCCTCAAGGACATGGACTGTTGGGGGGGGAGGGAGAACAGGGGTGAGTACACACGTGCAGGGGGGGAAAAAGCTCAATATTGATCAATGTATTTATTTTAAAACTAGAATTGGGTACAAGACATTGACAGCTACAGAATAAGCAGCTATCTAGTGACTGTCAATAAGGTCACATCTTCCCCAGGACAAGAGAGAATACCTTTGTATTTGAAACAAATGAGAAGGCATGAAGACAGAAAAAGAACTCAAGCACAACTTATGCATCAGGAATCAACATGATGCTAAAGAATACGAAGCACCCCCCGGCACCTAGAAGTACCTAAAACTCTGTGCCCACCCCTCCCGCACACTGCACGCAACACATTCTTTCACACAAGCAAATAAGGCCATATCCTTCTCATGCAGTCACCTGTTCTTAGAAGCCCAAAATTTCTAGTACATGATTTACCTGAGTAAATACAGGTCCCATCTGTACTGTACATTCACATGAATTCCCAAAGGAAACAGCAGATACATCCATCCACCCAGCTGTGCAAACAGTCCGGTACACAGCAGCACCCGGGCACTTGAGCAGAAACAGTCACCCTTGCAGGGCAGAGGGTGCAGGGGTCTCCTCCAGCAGGCAGTAAGCTTTACCAATAGGAACCACTGACACAGCACCCATTGCATCTTGCCTACAAGGTCCCCATCACCAGCAGCTCTAGCCCAGGTCACAGATCCTCTTTTCCAGCAGGAGGGAAAGCCCTGCAGAGGAGGAGGTGCTGTGCATTTCATAGGGGATTCAGGCAGAAGGACTATTTGAATCAAGTTCTTGTATCATGTCCACTATGGTGCTCGCTGAGCAGTTAAGACAGTGTGCTGCGTTGCTGCTCCAGCCCTGGGGACACCGTGGCCTCCCTGAGCAAGGAAATTGTTCTGCATTGCCAGCAGCCAGAGCAGGCTCCTCCCCACCTCTCCCTCCCACTGCTGGCCTGCAGCATAATCCCATGGGTTCAGGAGGTGCAGGTACCTCAGAAGGGTCTCCAGGTCTTGGGAGGCCAGCTTTCTGTGGGGCCGCTCTCCATGGGGCCAGTGTTTGACTCATTGAAAGAAGACAGGAAGAAAAACAGAGAGCCCAGGAGCACACACACACGCTCTTGGCAGCAAGGCAGAATGGGGAGCCAACTTTCCACCCCCGCCTAGCCTGCTCTTCCCTTCCCCTCCCATTCCCCAGCACACTCCTTCACACCCCTCTAGAGCATCAACAGCCATATATCCCTGCTAACATGTAATGCTGGGCCCTTTAAGACATTTTAAGTATCAGTTCCTTTCTTCAGAGGCAGAGAAAAAACAAGCCAGCACTGCGGAAAGACTGGTATTTCACTAATGGGGTCCAGATGTCTTCATTCTGTAGACTCAGGTCCTGGCTTGCAAGACAGGGCAGGGAAATGCTGTGCCCCCGCTCCCCCAGCTCCAGAGGTGCTAACCTAGCCTTCACCCTGACCCCACTGCACACGTCCTCAACCCTGCTCCTTCCCCCACCATCACCCACAGCTCTGCCACCAGTATTTCCATCTGCACAAGACAGATCCAGCTCCCTCTTCGTTCCCTCTGGATGGCTGCCAGAGCACAGGGGAACTGGGACAAGAGAGCCCACAGAAGTGCAGGGTGGGGCAGAAATAGCCTCCCCCTCCCTCCCAGAGCCTAAGTGAAGAACGATCATGGTACACAGCCGTTAAAAAACACATTTCGTGAGCTGTAGAGGACTCGAGTCCTCCTGAACTGGTGGGGGAGGAGAGCTCTGGGACAGACACACAAAGATAATCACCTGACAGAGGACCATGCACTGCAGAGGGCTCTTTGGGATGTGGCCAGTTCCATGCAGGACTGAGGTTTGGGATGGGAATCCCCACACTCAAGGCTCTCCAAGTCGGCCCTCAAGTGCACCAACTTTTAGCCTGACTTAACTATGTGGTCCAGGTGGAAGTTGCTGCCTTTCTCCCTCACAACAGGGAGCGATCAAGGAACTGAACCTGGGGAGGAAGCAAATAGAAATATGCTTCCTTTCCCCCCCTGCTCCCACTCAGTTGAAGACAAAGGCTCCTTTCTCAAAGGCTGCTCAGACCTCCTGAGCACTGGATCTCCTGTGATTAAGGGACCAAGGCTGGCAGGGAACTGCTTTCATTAGGCAGCTCTACCTTGTGCTATGCAGAAGGGAAACAGTGCAGACCTCCAGTTGCTATTGACCCCCAAGGCTGCCCTCCCTCAGGAGGGGAGGGAGGTCCAGTCCCCATCCCAGGCAACTGGAATCCATCAACAGTTTACACATCCCCACTGCAGCCCGCCCTCCCTCCCACTCCCCGAGGAAGAACTGGGAGTTCTGATCATCTCTAACACAGATGTAGCAGCTGGCTTTGATTAAACTACTTGATGTTTATAACCACTCGACCTGCATACACAAACCTAGAGGAAAGCGAAACCTCCCCAAGCAGCTCTGAATACGAAGGGCAGGGGTCTCACAGCAGAGACACTGCTTCAGTGAAAGACATTTCAATGCCTGGCTCTTTAACTAGGAAATTGTCACCTGCTCATCCTTAGCAGCACTGCAACAGTCTCCATGCAGAAAGCAATATTTAGAGGCTGATTCATCACCATATTTGTCATCATTTCCACCTGCTGAGAACGAAGCAGGCCCACAGACAGGAGCTAAACAAGCAGCCAGGCCTAGCTGCAGCTCCCAGGCACACTGCTGTGAGCCTCAGAACACCTGAGGGACACAAGCCACTGTAAAGGATGAAAGGATGGAGCAGTTGCTTTATTTGCAGTCCAAAACCCAAATAAATTCAGAATTCATGACTACATCACACCAGGCATTTTTCATCCCCCAGAACACTGAGTGGGGCTAACCCTTTTGGTCATGTCCTTACCAGAACCATCTAGCTATTCTCTCTTTTCAAAGTAATCAGAAATGACAATTATCTACCTTTGTCTTGTACAGGAAGCAACACACTGTTGACAATGATAATTTCAGCTGGGACAATTCTGTCTGTTTATATCATTTCCCACTGAAGCAGAAAGACACCACGGCATAATGCCAGAATTCCTAATGTTCAAGATTTTCAAGCAACTCTACAGGGTAGGTCCACGTTCCTATCGGTGATATTCCCCGCACTGTACTTTTGATCAGCAGTACTCTAACCATTCACAATCCAAACAATTTCACAAATATCTTAACTGGCACATTCAATCTAGAAACATTAAAAAGGATATTCCTGCTTTGCAGATTTAACAACTGAATCCTGGAGAGGTTAAGTAATTCATCTAAATTCAGAAGGAGCCAGCACCTGAGCTGCAGCTTCAGCTCCTGTGGCTATGCTCAGAAAGGAGCTAGCTTTTTTCTTGTGACCAGGACAGATGCATAAAAACCTCTGCCACGCTCCCTCAGGAAGCTCATCATGGCTGCCCCTCAAATACCAAAAGTCTAAATCTTGGAACTAACCCATCACACCTTTGATCACAGCTGCCACACCAAGACAAATAAAGGTCAAATTCATCCCAAGTGTCTGTCAACTTTCTGCTGAGCCAAGGTTTTAAGCACAGATGTTGCTCTTTGTGCGTCAAAAAAGCCACATTCACATCAATTCAGAAACACTCATCACTGCTGAGACCACAGGGAACCCGGCCCAAGGACAGCTTCAGCTTGTGTCACAAGCTGCAGACAGTACTTAGAAGATACATCTGCAACACCCAGTGAACTGAAGGTCTTATCCTCATCAGATGTCCAAGGAGCAAGTCACAAGATACGAGCTACTCACCTCATCATCCTTGTACCAGGAGAGGTTCTCCGCTGTCAGGACAAACCAATACTCCTTGGAGCCACCCTTCATGATCCCAATGTTGTTGATGGTGAGCCAGCCCTTTCGGATGACCTAAGGGGGTGGAAGCAGCAAGCATTAGCAGGGGCCCTAAAAGCCCAGCTTTAGGCGACAGAGGAAAGATCGGAGGGTATCCCTATGGAGTAGTATGGAAAGACAAGGAACATCGTGCTCTCTGCTGCTGCCAGAAGAGCCCCCCACTCAACTGGCCAGTGAAGGGCTTTGCCTTGAAAGGGCCAGCAATAGTACAAAAAGGACGCAGGAAGGAACCTGGCAGTGCTGTGCATTATACCCTCTGCCAAGGGGAAAGAGATGCAGGAAGAACTGCATCAAGAGTGCCTCAGACACTGGCAGAACCTGCAAACACCAGATCACAGCAACACACCCAGGAAAGGCCATGCCTAGAGAAAACCAGGACACCAGCACACCTTTCGGCACCCTGCACATGTGAAGTGCTTCACCCAACTCAGGGGTGGGGGGAAACCAGTTCAAGAAGAGATGGGCAAGCAACCCAGGAAGAACTGAGTTTAGTAAAAAGTAGACATTAAGTATAACAGAACAAAATGGTGCATCTGGAATTAGTACCCTGGACTTGAGCATGCCCAGGTATTTGAGTAGTCATGCTAATTTATGGCAAAACAAGTTCCTTTAAAGTTTAGTCTATAAAGAAGCCAGGCTATTACTTTCCAGTGAACTCCAGTTCACCAAGTGCTGACGTAGAGCCTCACACATGCAGTAATCAAATGCAAGTATGCATCAGCTTTTCTATGTATTGCTGCACTGTTAACACCCAAAACCATCTGCAAGCATTAGGTGTGTCTACCTTGTTGTGTGGATGTGCTTGCTGAAAACGACCTGGCATTGAAAAACCATGCGACTGCTCTGTGTATTAGCAAGTTGCACTGTGTGAGCAGCCTACCACAGAGGTACACAATCCTTTTAGTTGTCAGTTTACCCTACAAAGGTAAACATGGGAGCACTCGATCTTCATCTCATGCCTACTGTTAAGCTCGAGGTAGTCCTATTCTTTCTGTGTACAGGAGGGGGCAGTGAAACAGAACCACGTATCCTTGGATCACTGCTTTTTATCTCCACCCACTCATAAGATGTACCAGCAGTTCTGAGTTTTTCCTCAGCATACCACCTTTCCACCTCATTTCTGCTTCACCTGTGCCTAGTGCCAGCTGCCCTCCTCTCCCCATTCAGCAGCAGAGGGAATAATTTATCTATGCACTGTTCTTGCCTTCCCAGATGCAACATTAATGTTCATTAGCACACCCTGCTGAGTGGCCTTCTACTCACCAGGATCTCATCCTGCAAAGGGGAACCATAGCAACAGCAGCAGAGCAGAGAGCAGGAGAGGAGCAAAGAGAGGAGAGATTGTTACTAGGAAAGCTGGAGCAGGAGAAGAGAGGCTCAAAAATAAAATAAATTGGAAGCTGGTACCAAATTTTTTACCTTAGGCATTAACAAAAGCAACCCCCATCCCAAAATAAAGTCTGCTAACAGGAAAGCCAAAGCGCTTTACAGGTAGATCCAAAGTTTGCCCTTTGCACTCGTTTACATTCAGCTTTTCTGTCAGGTACACTGCAGAGGATGGGGTTCCCACGGCTGCTCCGAAATCCCTATAAGTGGGTGGTTGGCCAGCCCAACCTGCTGACCTACCTGCCTGCCAACAGTACTGAAACAGTCTGTGTGTTTGTGTGCAGGGAAAGGTGGTCAAATATGTCATAAAGAGGATGGATGTCAGGAGTGAACACCTTTAAAAAGACTAAGCAAAAGCATTTGCTTCCATTCTCTATGAAGCTGCTTGTGCACAGCTCTGTTTCTCCAAGATCTTCTAGCCTCAATAGCCTTGCCACGTCCCCAGCAAATGTGGGAGAAGGTGCCATTAGCCCTTTTTAATTGTATATACACTCCCTACAGCTCCTGAAGGAAGAAGGGAACTCCTCCTCTCCACTGCTGTCTTCTCCCATGGATGTGTTCTCATGCAACCCTTTCTCTCATCACCCTTTGTCTCCCTGTACAGAGGTTTAAGCATTTCCAGTGAAGTTTTCCAGAAGATAGTCCATGAACTCTCTTGAAATCCCTTTCCAGAAAGCAGGTACCACTGATGGGAAAGACAACTAGGAGAGACAATTCTGTACTGTAACAGTTCATACCTAGTGTTCTATACTCCTCACCTCAGCAGAGGAGTTCACACAGCTAGTGAAGAGGCTGAACAAATGGATTTACACAACATTAACAGGGATTTCTACCAGAAAAGCAAGACCAGATCTTGATTATCAAGCATCCATTTCCCTCTCAACACTTTCCCTCCATTGCTGCTACATGCTCAGCTCTTCCTGACCACAGTGAGCCTAAAACACTATCCCCTCCAGGTATAAACAGAGAGTTTGATGAGTAAAAAACCAACAAACTTAGAGCACTGCTGAATCCAGCCCAGCACTTATCCACCTGGTAGCTTCCAGGTAGCAAACATGTCCTTCTTGCAGGAGTGAAGGAGACGAAACTTGGCCTACCTGGTTGCCAGCTGCCTTCTTCTTGCTCATCTGGCTGCTCCTCTGCTGAGCACTGCAAATAACAGCAGAGACATTCAAAACCCCTCAGGCTCTTCTTGATCACCTGAATCCTGCTCCCATCAGACAGCTGCTATGGAGAGTTCATGCTCCTCACCACTGGCTTCCAAGCCTTGATAACCCAATCTATTTCTATCTGCTCTCTCTGCCTGATCTACTCCTCACTCCCATCTGAACCACACTTGGGTCACTAAACCTCCACAGCTTTTGCTTTCTCCCCCGCCCCCAACACAACCCTAATACTCTAACTCCCCCTTCTACACATCCCTATTCTCCTCCCCAGCCTTGCAATACAAAACCACTAAAACCAAGCAATATTGAGAGCTGAACCATACTTTGGGACCACAGCATCCACACCAGGGCCTTTGCAACCCATTTACCGGAGCAGCTATAGAACAGAGCCACAGGAAACACATGCAGAGAAGAGGATGCAATAGGATGTGGGTGCTTACTTGGCAAAGCCAATGAAATCCTCATGGTTTGTGTTCATGTAAGCCAGTTCAATGTCTATTAGAAGCATGACCTGCCAAAGAGAGGCACAGAGCAAGACAGATGTTAGCCATTGACACTGATAATAGTCAGGGCAGACAGCCCCATACATTGTTCATCTGACCACCCCTCCACAGCCAGACACCCCTTGGCTCAGGCCCCTCTAGCCTGGACTGTTTCTTCAGAGGTGCTCCTACCCAGCCTCTCCTCTTAGACACACTTTGGATCCCCTACCTGGTCTTTGGTCCTGCCTTCTCTCTCACGGATATGAGTAGTAACAATCCTCTCCATCTCCTCACGCAGATGAGGGTACTGACTGAGCTGCAGAAGAGAAGAAACACGTGCACATGGGAAAGGGAGGTATAAAGGGGGGGACCAGGCCCCCCCCCACATATGCATGCATACATACACCCTGCAGACAGGTATTTTCAAGGGAAATTCTAGAAGGCTGGACTTGCAGATAGATTTTTTCCAAGTTCCTGGAGGTCTGCTGGGGGCACAGTTCATTCTCTCTTGCTTTGGGCTTCAGAGAAAAGCCCTTTTTGCTCTTGCAGCAACCATTCTGCCTCACTGGAGACCTGCTTCAAACCCACCTGGCACGAGGCTCTTGACAAACCCCAGATGTAAATGCCCTGTTTACTGCTTGTTGGGTTTTTCCCATTAAAGTGAAATGTTTCTTTAGATGTTCAGTGTCTCATTGTAATAGGCTAAGTAGATGAATGGCCTGTAGTTACAACCTGCTAAGTCCTACAGGAAGTCTCCCTGGGAAGTGAAGTGGATTTCAGTCCCATTTGCTAAGGCACTAAGTGAAAGCATCTGGCCCTCTCCATCAACATCTGGAAGCAGACAGAGGATCTGACCAACTCCAGGGTACACATCTTCAAGAAACACTATGCTCTGGGCATCCAGCTGCTCCTACCTACTCCCCCCCCCCGCATCAGGGCAGGATTACATAGCTGAGGTCTATATTCACATCACACCTACACCACGCTTTTTTCCACATTACTGAAGAGGGAATCCTTTCCTGCCCAGATGAAGAAGCAGGACTTTATTAGCTGTGGTTCAAAAGAATAATATCTACAGAGATCATACATGAGAAACCCTTCCAAAAATCAGCATTCTTACAGCCCTCTGGGTTTTACACGGCACCTACCTGCCTGCATTCATAAGCCTCCAGTAATTTCAAGAGCAGTAACTGTATGCTTCTCGGGTCAGGCCCAGCAGAAAGAAAACTAATCCTCCAGACCCCAGAACTAGCCCTTTCCTTCCCACTTCAGCTATGCCTTGTGTCATTCCCCCTCCGCCCTCCTTTTTTTTTTTTAATATGACCTCCAATTTGACTATAATGTCAAACTGCATCTCCTAATACCAGTCTTTTATATCCCCTCAAGAGGGTGTATAAATAAAGCTCATTTGCCTATGAGCTGTACTACATTTTGTTTGTTTCTCCAATTTACATGAGAGCTTCTTAAACTGGTTTGGCCTTTTGTTCCGTATACATGAGCAATTATCACATGCTAGAAGGAACTGGCTCAAAGTGTGCAGCAACACTACTGGAAGCCAGATCCCACACTAACCAGGAACAATATTCCTAACATCTGACTACAACTAGTCTCAAACCCTTTTCAGTACCCTTGTAGTCAAGCAAGTTGCAATAGCCTGGAACTGAAATTGAGGACTAGCTTTAGAACTGTCTGTTTTGAACACCAATGACCCTACAGAGGCAGGAAAAAACAAGTGGTAGTGTTCCCCACCACCACCTTGTCTTGAAAGCACAAACTGGGTGTTCTCCATGATCTTTATGGTTCAGGCAGCTGGTTGCTTCAGACACACAGGCAAAGCTTCCTGTTTCCTTTGGGGGGTTGGCAAAGGATATATGGGCAAGTTACGTCAAACAGAAAAACAGGAAGTTGGAAAACCTCTAAGCAAGTCTCAGCTTCTTTGCTTCAAATTAAAAAACCCCAAAACAGTCAAACAAACAAAAAAACCATATCAAACCGCCCACCACCAGCACCTCACCAACCAGTACAAATGCACACAAAGTGCAAAACAAGTTGTGGTTTATTCAGAACCTCAGTCATCCAGCAACATTCATGTGCAAAAATAAAACAGCATCAGTCCCCATGCAGGAGCTTCCAACCTCAAGCATGCACAGGAGAAGCAAGAGTGGGCAAGGAAAGAGGAGACAGACAAGCCACAGGATGCCACACCACCAGGAAACATGCAGTAGGGCATAGAAGGGCAAGGAGTTATCAGCAGTACAAACAGCACCCAGAAATGCCATGACTCTGAAAGACAGGAGAGCAGGCGACCCTTCCAGGGGTTAAGTCCGTCAGCCTGGGATCATGTCCCAGCTCAACTGGGTTTTCAATTCTGTTTTGGCTGCATTTGCCCATTTAATCAAAATACAAGCTTACAGCCCTCTTTCAAAACCAATTTGTCCCAACAATCCTTAGTTGCCCTCTTTGCAGACTCCAGGAGGCCTTGCTTGCCAGCACATCAAAGATCAACCTTTAGCTGAAGGGTTGCTGACTTGCAAGACTTTCCTGCACTTGTGAGATGCTGCAGTGCAGCCTGGCACAGAAGGTTCCTGCTTTTGGAAAAACACTAGCTAGAACAGTATCCTCCTAAATATAAGGGCGTACATGCTTACACCAGCTTTCTGTTGATTTTGGAGATACTCTCCATTTAATCAACTGGAAGCAACTCAGGATCAGGCCAGTCAGGGAACAGCTATTAATGGCTACCTTCTCTTCAGCCCTCAGCTTTGTCTAATAGTCAAGAGAGTCAACTGCAGACCTCTTCTCATACAGGAAAGCTGGAGTTCTACAGACAGATGGGTGTAGCTGCCTTCTGTGTTCTTTACTGATAGTCTCATTATTCCATCTATGCAGCTTTATCCACTGCACACACAAAGATTTTTTCACCATCTGGGGTGAAATGAAATAATTGTGACAGCACACAAACAGTAACGTACAATAGTTCAGGACAGCAACAAGCCAAGGCTACAGAACTGTTACTCTAATTCAAGAGGTGTAGCTCAAACAGTTTTCCTTTCAAGAAGCCTTGCAGGACTTTTAATGAGTTTTTATCATCTGTTTTTAATCATCTGAAAGGCAGCATCCATCTACAACACAGCAGGCTGCGTATTACCTTACAATTAGCATCAGTCCTAAAGTAGCCTTGTCCAGATGCCTCCCCTAGCAGCACATGCTCTTGTCCATGTCAAGCAGTTAAGGCTATAACATGCAAGATAAATATTACAAATTAACTAATGCCCCTGTGCTGTTACTACCTTATGCCACCAGAACCCATCTCAGGCTTGCTGCTATCCTAAAATGGCCTGTGTCTCCCTCTGAAAGAGTAGAAGGTAACTGCCACAGGCAAGATTAACCTTCTCACTACATGTAGACATTCAACTTCAAGCATTACTAAATCCTTCCTTTTATTTTCGTTCAGTTATTTCACATCTTTGACACCCGCCTCCGTGGCCTCTCCGGCTTTTATTACAGCCATTAATCTCCAGCCATTAGCAGCGTCACTGCTATCACCTTTCTTACAGTATTATCTTGGTTGCATCACCTTGGAACATCCTCATTGGGTCCTCCACCATACCACAGGCTAAAATCCACAGAGCATCCAGCCACTCTAATGACATGGTCCAGTAGAGAAACTGGCATTCAACACCCTTGGGGTTTTCATGATCCTCCTCCCTCCCCACCCTGGGCAGACATCTCGCAGCCAGATACAGAAAACAGTGTAAGCAAACCCATCAAAATACAAAGTCTGCAAAAAAGAAACAGGCTGGAAAGGAGTTACTCTGCCTCACCACATCAGCCTCTGCAATCTGGCAACAACAGGACTCTGCAAGAAATAGACTGGGCAGAGCTCAGGGCACAAAGATGTCTCTTAACAGAGGTGAAGGCAAACTCTGTATTCTTAAGTACAACTAGACCTTATTAGCTCAGGTTTTGCCTTCACTTTGAAGTTGTATCAATTCATCTTCCCTTGCTTCCTAGTTTAGGGATAGACATTGGCGAGTCTGGCTGTAAATCTAGAAGGGAATTGTTAATTTTCATGTCCTAAAATAACCCATGAAACAGCCCTTTCCAACTCCGTTTCCAGAACACAATTCTGTTGTGACACAGATGTGTTTCTGGCCCCTCTCTGGTAAGTTTAATACTAATTGCCACATCTGCCTTTTTTTTGTTTAGGGAGGCATGTGGTGCCCTCTCCTGGAAGAAACCAGCCTGGGAAACAAACCCACTCCTGCCCCAGCCTCTAAGCAGTATTTGACATCCTCCACATCGCTCAGAGCAGTTTCCCCTCTCCACCTGCAGCTGCCTTCTGCTAGCCTAAAGCTTCACAGCATACAAGGAAAAGCAGCCACGCTACCCCCCACTGAGCACAGTCCATGGAACGAGAGATCAGCAGGAGAATGATGCAGAAGGTGTAATGCCTGGAAAAAGCTTTTTCCCCAAGCCTTTTGGGACAGTAATCTTCTGCTGACTCTGAATATCTCTTGAAGAACATCTTGCACCTCAAACTTCTGATCAACTCTTTTGTATATGCTACTGTTCAATAGCTCTGCAGACCACTCATGCTGTGGGGATGTGAAGTCTTTTTCTGGCTTTTTATCTTTTTCTAGGGTATCTGGATATTTTAAAGGCGTCTCAGAAAAAAAAAAAACCACCAAAGAAAAAGTTTCAAATTTGCGGGCAAACAGGGCTTACAAGGGTTTGATCCACACTGAGGTGAACACCACCAAGCCAGACAGAAAAAAAGGACATGCTAAAGTAATCCACTGGATCGTGGCTTGCTTCTCAGCTAGAGCCCATCAGCTGACACCCACTTCTCTTAGCCTGCTTTTAAACTGCTCTTATACCTGCAGGTTGCTGCTCTCCTCTAGATACTTCTTTACATCTGGTTTTTTTCTTGCTAGGTTTGCTGGAGTTCCTGGGGCGTGTGTGAAGAAACAGCATGGAAGTGCGTGGGAAGGGCGTGGGCAATGACCTTTCTTTGCATTTTTTGTTTCTTTACCTTTTCGCTACACTTTCTGATGGTGGATGTGAGCTCACTCACTACCATATCCACACACTTCAGACTTGGCTCCTTCAACTTCTGCACCTGCTTTTTCACTATGGCTTCAAAAGCGAGGTCAGGCGTGAAGAGACCCGTTCTGCATGGCAGGGGCAGGGTGGGAGGAAGCAACGAGGAAGAAGAAAGCAAAGCAGAGAGAGCAGGAAGGAGGAGGAGAGAGAAGGAAAAGGGAAAAGAGAGAAAACACAAGGCAAAATGAGAAGTGAGATTTTTTGGTTCATTCCATTAGTTTATTGAACCAGGTGAGCATTGATATGGGGCCTGTGCACTGCCAAGTATCAGGAGAGTCTACAGGCAAGTGGAAGTGGCAAAGGGGAATGAGGTAGGAGCAGCTGGGCCAGTGAAATGGTGAGCTGTCAAAAGCAAGATGAATGGATGGAACCCCCAGGGATCAAGCGATCTCTTCCTGAAGGAAAGCTTCTTTGGATTTTAAGACACAGCTGCTTGCCACAGTGAGCCACTGCCTCTCTTCCTAAAGGGTCACGATGTCTCATTTCCCTTTGCCTCAGGCATTCCCCCTTCCTTCCCACCGCTGCTATCTCCCCTCACGTTCTCCTTATTCCAGCTGCAGGAAGCCTGAACAGGAGCCAAGCTAAGAGTTCAAAGGTCTGTCCCTTGCATCTTGTTTTGGCAGAACTGACCTGAACTGATGTCTCAGTTTCAGGCATTGAGGCAAACTGCTCCACTAACAGAGCATAGTTCATCTCACCCACCTTCCCTGCTACATTAACCTTCTCAGTAAGAATAGATGTACCTAGTATTTAGGAAAATGCAAACATGCTACAGGGCATCCACAGCTATACAAAGCATGCGTTCTGCCCCTGCTAACCTGTAGCATCAGACCCAACACAGGCCCGGTGAGGTTTATCAGGAAGTATTAATTTCCAGTGATACTACCTAAGTGGCCTGCACTCTCAGTGCTCCACTATGAAAAACCAGGAAGTTCACTGAAACTGAATTTACTAAAATACGGCCGAGATTAATCCAGTTCAAGACTACTACAGCCAAAGAAGTTCTTCAGCACATCTTTAACACTTTAGAGCTTCTAACCAGGATGCTCTTTGTTATGCAATCTAGGTTACTTGTTCTAGCATAGGGCATTACTGCTTTGCACGTGATTTTGAGGGGAAAACATCCCCTTGCCACCGGAGGAGGATACAGCCTTTCTAAAGGCACAGTTCATAATCAAACCCAGGGAGCCTACAGCTAACAACCAATCCAGGGCTAGCTATAAATAATCACCACCTCATTTAAATCAGGTATTTCCCCCTCCACCTCATCTTTCACATCCCTGTGGATAACACCTGCAAGAGCCCAAGCAAGACCAGTATTAAAGCGTTCTTCAACATATAGTATAGCACCTACTAGTCTGGTTCCAGCAGTAAAAGATGGAATATGTCACAAGATTCAGCTTCACCAAAGGGTATCTCAAGGTGCCAACAGTGCCCCTTTTGAGCAAAGCAAGAGCATTTCCAGAGTTCACAGCCTCAGACTCAGCAGCAGTTTCCTACTAATCCAGTTGCCCTGCTAGGTTCAACGTACATCACTTCCCCCATCAGACTTGGGGGCCCTGCACAAAAAAGATACTTAAACATCAGTCCCTTCCAGTACTTGAGTATCACCTGAATGACAATATTTTGCTTCTTCAGATATAAAGTTGTAACCATGGCTACTACAGCACACAGCGCAACTAGCACTGAATTCTTAGCAGTAGGATCTATGCTAGCATGGAATGCTTTAATCCTGAATCTGTGATGTTTCCCCCCATCCCTGTGATCTCTTCTGCCTGATTTCCCACCCTGTTGTACCCACCACCTGATCATCTGAGGAACCCGCTGCTGTCAGAACAGTTGGTCTGTTCTGAAATTGTCACTAAGAGAAGAAAGAAAAAGAAACAATGAAGAAAAGTGAGAAATGGAGGGAAGGATGCAAAGAGAAAGAATAAATGGGAGACTTTGAATAGCAACTGATGGATGGAGAACAAATCAAGAGAAGCTTCAGAGGGCATGAAAAAGGAGGGCCCTTCTGATCTAGTTAAGCAGGCGACTCTGGATACTTGGCAGCCCGTGGGCCTGTGCTTACCTGTCGCCAGGCTCTAATGGCAATTTTCTGGGTGCTCCCCACAGTCACACACCCCAAGAGAGGACAGCAGGACAGAAAAAAGAAGCTCCTCCAGCACTCTAGAAACCTGAGCAATCTCTCACTGCATCCACTTTGCTTTCCCAGTCTGTCCTGGGGAGCAAAGCACATGCCTGCATGCCTGAGCCCTTCTGTAGAGGCTCTTGGCCCTAAGGACTAGGCATTTCTGCAAGCCGCGGCAAGTATCACCACTTGGGCACCTTTCCCCACCCTTGCAGGGACAGGGTGTCAGACTCTTCAGACACCTCCTGCAATGCCCATTCACCTGCACCTGAATAGCCAGTGGCGATTCCAGTCACCAGTGCCCATATCACCACCCTAACTGAGACGCCTTTTCACCAGCACCTACTCCTGCCTGAAGTCGCAAGCCATGGCTGAGAGGAATGGCTCAAGTCTTATCTTGCTGCCTTTCAACCCCAGCCTCGGAAACAAAAGCTGCCACATCCAAAGGGTAGAATCAAGGCAGCTTCCCTCCCTCAGCCCGAAATACCAATATGGAGCCCCAAAGGGCAAAACCTGAAGCCCCCTCTCAGAGAGAGTAGCGGACCCCAGAGGTTGATAAACATTTCTAACAACTTCTCAGCCATGTGCTGCTCTTCCAGGAGATGGACCAAGCCAACCAGAAACCAAGCCAAACACCACAGGAACATTTCCCTGCAATACAGCCCACAGCTCTAACTGCTGCAGGCTCTGAAATTCAGCCCCATACATCCCCCCAGCAGCACCCAAAGACTACTTTGGGATTAATGCTCTCACTTCTACAAGAAGGGAGAGGACAACATTTAAATCCCAGTTTCTGGCTTGGAAAATAAACCCAGATCCTAAATTTAAAGTCAAATGTGGCCGTATAAGAAATACCCTTGGTTTTAGAAGGAATCAGGAGGGGTGGCAGGGAGATCTCCAGCACCCTTCAACTTTAAAACATTCAGGGAGCAGGGCCATGGCCCATGTCCCACAGCACTCCCGTTCCCTGTTTGGCTTGTTGGCTGGATCGCCCTAGGCTGGTACCGCTCAGGTCTAGTCATGCTGAGGAGGTGGTTAGAAACACCAAGTGTGGCTGCAGGCAAGTCCCTGCCCAGGTCACAATGCTGTGCCGCAGCCAGCGAGCGGGTGGAAGGTGCCAGCTCCATGCTGCCTCTGGTTACCTTCTTGGTGCACTGTCTAACGGTATTGATTAACTCCGAAATGACCATGTCCACGCATTTCAGGCAAGGTTCCTTAATCTTCTTCACCTGCTTTTTCACAATGGTCTCAAAGGCCATGTCGGGTGTGAAGAGACCGGTTCTAAACACCCAGGGTGGGGACAAGACAAGGCAGGAGGGGGAGAAGGGGCAAGGAGAATGTCACAGTATTACACACACATCTTGGAGCAGGCACCGCCATCACTGAAACCCAGCACACAGGGATGGGGAGTATCATGTCCCCTGGACAAGCTCTGACTGGAGTCCATGGAAAATGGGGGATGCTTGGTACCTCCCAGGAAGGAGGTGCCGAGGGCAAAAGGGATCCTAGCTGGAATATCACAGTCAAGCCACCATTCCACCTCTGCCACCAGGCTTAAGGGTGGCAGGGGCTGACTCCTCTGCAGCATATTGGACCTCAGAGTTGTGCAGCAGATAGGAGGCCTTTTCTGAAAGATTTTCTTAATGATTAGGACACTAACACATTTGATAACCTTTATCAAGCTCAACTAGTGACTGAGCAAGAGAACAGAATGAAAGGAAGTCTAGATCAGCATTTGTTCATATCTCAGCATGCAGGAAGGGCTCTAACAGGCACCAGACCCTGCTTGCCTCCCCAGGAGCAGCATGACTCAGGGTCTCAGGGCTGTGCCGTCTCCGCTCAGAGAAGCAAGCATGTTTGCTAACTGCATCCTGGGGCCTCTGGGATCCTGGTGATGGGACCCCAACACTCCCTCAGATCTCTAGGGGAAGAGGTGGCTCAGCACCAACAACTGTTTTTAACAACTAACTGTTAGTTAGTATGGAGGCAGAAAGTGAAAACCAACATTTTAGTTTTAACTAAATGAGGGAGGTAGTATGGGCTTGCATCTCTCTTTATCCTTTCTTATGTTAAGACACAAGGAGGGAGGAAACATCTAGTCACCACAGCAGTTTTACCTTTTAGGCTTCTGCAACACATGAGAAAGTAAACTGACTTAGATGCTTGTCTCTACCCCCAGATTCGAGCCACTAGGGTGGTCCAAGGAGGTTATCCCCCACTTTGGTTGACCTACCGTACCTCTGCAGTCTTCAACTCCATTCAGAACGTCTAGAGGCATTTACAAGACTATGCAGCCAATGGTCTGCCTAGTGCATGATACGTGCCTGATACCATGGATGTTTTTGATGGCATAGCTAATCTCCCGCCGCAGCTCCTTCTCATCGAACTCCATCTGCACCAAGAGAGAATTCTATCAGAAACTGTCTGACGCTTACTTGCACAGCCCCGGGATACACAACAGCATGCTTCACAGAGGAGAGGTCCCATGCCAGCAGCACCATGTGACAGATGAGGTATTGGACGTTTTTTCAGCGAACACCACAAATAGATTTATAATTCACACATAAAAATGTTTTGTCCAATACAAAGCAGGCTCCTTATTTCACTAAAAAGGTCTCACCTTATTCAAACGCAAAAAAAAAAGGAAGCAAAATGAGAAAAATCTAGGGTGGAATGACTTGGCTCTTGAGTGTGTTCTGACATCAAAAGAGTTTCTGTACCACTTCTGATCAAGTTAGTACATTTTGCTATTCAATAAAAGTACCATTCAACAAAAACCCTCTTCAACTGTTAGGACAGTAGAACAGTTTCTACATTGTTCCCATCTCTAGGCCATCGATAGGTGACAGACAGAAGTAATCCCAGGTATATCTATATCCTCTTTCCTGCTTCTTGCATATATATTAGGACAACTTTAGGTCTAGTCTGGTGCTCAGGATCAAGGAAGTACAAGGTTCAGCACCACTGGTACTATGTGAAATTCAGTCAAAGTAGGTTTAAAACAACAGATCTGCAAGGACATTCAGTCATTGATCTACTATTGTTTGTGTTAAAGGAGGTGTTGCACATTTATTTAGCATTCAGAGATTAAGCCAAAGAAATATTGCCATTTAACTAAGAGAAAGTTAAGTTCTGTCACAAGGACAGGGACTGAGGGAAAAGGTTAGTACTATAGGAAGGCTCCAATGAAGGAGACTAAGTAAAAAAGGTGATAAAAGGAAACACAAAGTAGTCAAAGGGAAATACAGATGATAAGAGATACCAAGAGGAGTAAGGAGACAGACAGAAGAGGTAACGGACAGCGAGGCAATACAACAAAGTGGATCTCAGCAGCACAGGGAAGCAGTACCTTCACCAGTTCAAAGGGGAAACGCTCATGAAAGATGCGGTTAATCCTAGCTCCTCCTGACAGCTCATAGGTATCAATTTGGTCTCCAGAGCCTTCGATGCGTTTCTCAAAGTCCACAGCAAACTGCTGGACCATCCTGAAAGAAAACAAGAAGCGTGAAGAAGTCATGACTGAGCAGTCATCTCCAGGGACAGACACGCAAGCTGAGGCCACTTACTGAAGCAGAGCTTTGGTCTTGCGAGCAGGGTCATCAGGGCGAAAGTTCTTGTACTCCTCCACCTCCTTCTCAATGGAGAGAAGCTGGCTTTGGAGCTTGTTCCGCAGCCCTGGCAGGGTGTCACGAATGTGGTTGGTCAATTGCTGCACAAGAAGAAGGTTTAAAGTGATGATAAACTTCTAAGTGGTTACTGGGAAGAGTTTGCTACCACCACATCACAAAATAAAGAGAAATGCTCCTCCCTTCTGTGTAGTCCTAATAAAACGTCTATCCCAGGACAGATACCAGTTATGAGCTGTTTGTACCCTGCCTCCCCAGCTCCTACCTGTCACACTCCTCTATCCTTGACCTTCATTTTACCTTCTAGTGTGATACAAAACTCCCATTTGTACAAACCTGTGACTCCAACCCAAGAATAAGCGTCACATACAAGTGTTAGCATTTGCTGTTTACACCGGGGGGTAAAGGCTAGTCTGTCTTCAGATTAGTACACCACTGACACCCAAGGTGGTGGTGAAGCCCTTTTTCAATAAGGGTGACAAGGCAAGATGGAGGGAGCCAAAACCACTGATTGGGCTCTAATAAAAGGGTTTCCAGAGCCAGCTGTGGAAATCTTCAGGTTCAAAATAATTATTTAAATAAGGAGGAAAAAAGACAAAGTAGTTCTTCACTTAAGGGAGTATTTCAAGTGAGCAGAGAGAAGCAACAGTAAGTTGCTAAAGTATGAGACAGGAGATAAGACAGCTTTAAGAGATGGGAAAATGACTACCAGTATCACATTTAAATCATTCTTTGTAGCTTACTGCTAGGTACAGAGACCACTAGAAATTCAGGAGGTATCTTTTAGCTTAACCAGAAAGACCTTGCATTCTGATATCTTAAATGCCATGAACCAACTATTGATTTTGCACCAGTGTCACTGAGATTAAGCAGTGCTCTGCCTTCGGTGTGTAAGCTCTGTTATTGCCCTTACTGCATGCCACTGTATCAGTATTACACCATTCAGGCACACTTTGCAGGACTGGGCACCAAAATGGCTTTTATGATGCACTGGGGGAAGAGTTAACCAATCTTCAGAAGTCTCACTGTACAATTTAAAGTATTTATCAGTTTGCTGACTACAAGTTCTAGCTTCCTTTGTATTCTTGCATCTCATAAGAGCCTTGATGGCCCGTCTAGCCATTCTTGTGGCATAGTGGGCAGTTAACTGTTGACAGTACCTGGTTCAACACTTTCTGCAGGTAGGGGGTTCCCATGCGATCAGCCATGTGTCTGTAGGCTGGGTGGGAGAGAAAAAACTTTCTCTCTGCAGCCAGAGCTGCCTGAATGTCCTTCTTGCCATCAATGTCCTTCTGACTTCTGTTGACTACACCAATGTAACCTGTAAGAGTGGGGTTAGAGATCAGACGGTTGCTAGGACCAAGAATATGAGACTCAGACTGAGAAGGAAGTTACCCAGCTGGCACCACTACAAAAGGGGAATTCAAGCAGCAACATGTTATTAGGGACCAACTGGAAGAGTTTAAAACTAGAATTTACTCCAAATGGCCCAGGGTTCTGATATTTTAGGACACAGGACAAAAATGACTATATAACTCAGAATTAGCTTATTTATTGCTGTTCCCCCAATCACAAAGCATACCCTAGTCTTGCTCATTTGAGACTTCTGTTAAAATCCCTACAATAGGTACTATGCTGTGGCTGTGCACAGGATGTATCACAGGCCAAAATTATTTCATCTGATACACTGGCAATCTAGATAAAAGATGAGAGGAGTCTTTTAGACAGGAGTTCAATTTTTGCAGCTTGTCTTATTAAAAGGAAAAAAGAAAAGGTAAAGATAAGAGCATAAGGCTATGCTTCTGCTAAGACTACCTATCATAGAATGGTTAGGGTTCGAAGGTACAAATACTTAAAAAGTTCCTATTAACAGTGTGACTGATTCCCTGTTCCCCAACTTTTCAGTTCCAGCTTGGAACAGAGATGGTTTAACCACAAGCTGCAACACATGCTGCAGGAAGGGAATGAGGCCAGGATACCTCACACAGGGAATACAGGAGATTGTGGACAAAGCATGAGGAAACATACCTCTACGAAGAGGAAGTAGTTTATTTTCTAATACGTCTCGTGCATCAGTTCCTTCATCCATAAGATCCAGCTTAGTAATGACTCCAATAGTGCGTTGTCCTATGGAAAAAACACAAACATACTTGATCAAGCAAACAACTCATATTTTCTTCTGTTCACAGAGATTAGATTGCCCAACTTGCTACTCATGGGCTCTTCAACTCAAACATTACAGTTCCCATCATGTTCAAGAGGCCATGAGAGCAAAACAGACAATCGAGCTCAGCTCTCAGTTATATCCTGCCAAAACAGGCACACGTTATGCCACAGAGGGGTTTGAGTGCAGATTTTCCTACTTTTTACCAGGCAGAATGGAGATGACTAATCAGAAATGGGGCTTGGACAAAAGGAAGAAGAGGGGAATAACAAAAATTCTATTACAATAGCACTCATTGTTCTGAGAGGTGTTAGTGTGTGGTGAAGATGCAACCCAAGACAGACAGGAGCACACAGGTACTGGACTAATCACAACTAAAAGGCAAAAGAAAAATCAGGTCATTGTGTAGTAAAAAATTAAGAGATATTTACCTTGAGGATCCACCTCCTTTGCAATCTTCAGGGCATCAGAGTTAGCCAAATCAGAGTTGGCTGGGGATACTGCCAGGATGAGGCAATTCTCTTTGGTGACAAACTGCATGAGCATATCTCGAATCTGAAACTCGATGTCAGGAGGCTGGTCCCCTACTGGGACTTTTGTCATACCTGGTAGATCCACCAAGGTCAGGTTCAGGACTAGATACAGGAAACAGGAGATAGCACAAGGGAGTGTTGAGGTAGGAATGTTGTGGTCTACAAGTACCACTTGTAGCTTTAGTGTCCCCAGTACATAATAGGCATAACAGATGCACACACAGAAAGCACACAGAGCTGTCTAATTCCTTTTTGTTACTGCTTAGTAAGAACTAGTTGCTGGTTGTTACTGGTCATGACTGCCAATGATCTCATCACCCTTCCCTTTAAATCACTTGGTTTCCCTGATTAGTGAGAAAATGTGCCCTCAAAGTTCTTCTACATATGCTACACTGAAAGAGTAGGGATGACAGTACATTGTTTCACTTCATAAGAGACTGGGGCATCAGAAGAGTTGATTCCACTCATTAAGAGTTGTCCTGAGTATTGAAGTTCTGCCATCCTTATTTTCAAGAGAGGCTCCTGTTAAAGTCACCCGGGCCTTCTCCTGAAGGACTACAATATGCAGCCCTACATTTATTTGTCTTTCTGAGAGAAAAAATAGAGACTAAAAATCAAGCACAAGTTCCAATCAGCCAAATGCTATGTAGCACTAAGCTGCTGCTTTCCAAAAAACAGCTTTTCTATACAGCTGTTCACATTTAAAGAGCTGGCAAATGTGGGACTAGGCAGCTCATTTGTTTAAGCTGAATTCTTCCACTGAGATCAGTAATGTATGACATAGGCACTACCTGGAGAGAACTATACAAAGTACGTATTTACATATAAACAGAAGGCAACTGCTCTTCAAGAAAGCCACACTTCCCAATTTATTTATTTATTTTGCCCATTTATTTGCCTAGCAAAGCAGTATCAGAAAGCAGGGAGCTACAGCAGCTCTTCACTGTAATGCCCACACTGATGGAAAGGAACAGCCTCAGGAACAAGTTTCTGCACAGACATCAGTTGTTTCAAAAAAGTTCTGCTAGCAGACAAGATCCACTGGAACAGGCTGCCCAGAGAGGTTGTGGAGTCTCCTTCTCTGGAGACATTCAAAACCCGACTGGACACACTCCTGTGTGATGTGCTCTAGGTGGTCCTGCCTTGGAGAGGGGTTGGACTAGATGATCTTTCAAGGTCCCTTCCAACCTCTAATATTCTGTGATACTTAAACTGGCAGACAAGCCTCTTAGCAGCATGACCCAGGCACATGGATATGAAAGTCCAAATCCAAGCATACTCCCCATTTCATCTCTTCTCTTTGTCTTTACTTCATGACAAAGCAGCAACCTGCCTCATCTATCTCCTGATTCAGATGCTGCATTAGGACTCACCATGAGGAGAGTAGACTCGAAGGTTGATGGGCACAGGGGAAATCCCTTTGTTGGAGCCAGTAACACGATCCGTTTCAGCCTCAATCTCCAAACGGACCTCCTCAAAATCAGTGAATTTCTTTCCTTTGCAGTGTAGGAACTCACCATATTCTATTTAAACAGAAGCAGAGAGTCAGAAATAGTCACTGAAATCAGAGAAACACCCAAAGTGTAACGAAAACAACATGTCCCAAAGCAAAACAAAAAACAGTTGAAGGGATGAAGTCTGGCAAGGGCCTTTCCCTCTAGGGCCTGGCTGGTTGGCATAGAAGAGGTTACTATAGTTGCATTATCTGGTCAACACCTGAGAGAACTCAGCTGAACCCAACATCTTCACAGTCCAGCTTTTGTCTCAGCAAGGGTGGCATCCTTACTTGTCTTCATTCAAGTAACTCAAGTAACAATCCAGGACCATCGCTGATGAGAGAACTTATCAGGCACCTGCCTGCAGTAGCAACTTCCACAGCTACACTGGGAGATACCTTGGTATGTAGGAGAACTTGGACTAGTTCTGTATTGAAGTGCTGAGCGTAAATAACTGTCTCATTACATAATGAGAACAGACACAAGAACAAAAAAACCCTTCTCTTGACATAGTTTTGAATTGGCTGATGGTCACAGTTTTTTTAATGTGTCAGTCCTTGAATAGGCTAACCAAACCAAGAACCCTCTGTTTCAATTTTAAAAGCCTCCTAAAAGTCAAATTGTCTCCTTACTGTAGACAAGAGGACTACCATTGATAGATCAAGTTCACCTGACAAGAGGAAGAGTACCTTGAAAAATTTACTTGCCAAGTCCTGGATGAAAACTTAACTTATGTTAAGGGGAACAGTAATGAAAATATCCTGCAAGTAAGTAGCAAAACCCAGCCACAGAACTTTGTAGTCTTTCTTCTCCAGTTTTTGGTATATTAAATCATCTCAGCCCCTTATTTCAGTAGGTTAGCCGCAGGGTCATCAGGCTTTTAGGTCCTACCCACTCCTGAGAGTCACAGCTGCATATGCAAAGGAAAATTGTGTTAAATGTATGCATGGAGCCTTGCCTAAAAAATAAAAAGAAGCATTTTGCTTTTGAACACTTAATACATCAGATGTTAAACAGGTAGAACGGAAACCCAGCTGCAGGTCGTTTTTACCAGGGAAAATTCTTATTTATTTTCTCCACACTGAGCAGTGCCACTGATCAAAGAAGACCTTTCTTGACTAAGACAGTGACCCAGCTGGGCACACAGGGAAGGCAGCTCACATACCTGTGCTAGAGTTTACCAGCTGCAGGACCAGTGGGCGTCTGGTTACGATGCCAGATCCACGTGGCAGAAAGTCCCTGAAATGAAACAGGAAGTTTCAGATGAGTGAATGATTGTTTCCTTCCTTTTTCACAGCTTTTCTGCTTCTATAAGCATACACGGATTCTAACAGGGAGTCTCAACCATGAGCACAAAAAAATAAATTTAAGGCATTAAAAACCAAGCCCTCCTCCTCAAGGAGGGTAAGATCTTGTTACTCTGAAGAAATCCATACTCAACAACACACCGCCTCTGATCCTGTAACAGCTATAGCGCCTTCACTTGAATTTCCAAGCTTCAACAAGCACATTTAATACAATTGTCTGTACTTTAGGAAAACCAAACTCTTTCACAAGAAAGAAATGACAAATTGAAGCATAGCCCGAAAACTAGCAGGCCTCCTTTATACAAAATACAGTTACCCAAACTACAACGAAATCACTCACATCCTGCACTTGGGCCTCGAGAAGACACTGCATTGTTCCAGCACGCAAGCACCATATGATACATCTGAAAGAATAAACAGCAGCCAAAGGCTTGCCTCCACCCAGGGTTTCTCCTGGCTAACTATTCAAGACATAAGTATTGCCAAGGCAAAAGCAGCAGCAGCTTCTTTCTATATTCACAAGAATCCTGCATTTTTGTGTACTTCATCTCAAAGGAAGGAAGCCTTTCACTATCCTCCAAATGCTGACTTAGCAGCCACAGCCCGCAAGTTCTCCTTTGCTTTTTCTTTTCCCAAATCCAAGTGCTTTAAGCAACGCTAGGCATTCTTACTGCATCTGCCAATGACCTTGCTAGTTTGTGGCCTGGCTTTCAAGTACTCAGCTGTTCACATGGCTCTTCAACATCCACTGAGCACTGCTGAATATGATCGATTGCCTCCTTGCCTAGTTGGAGAAGCATCACTTCAAGACATGGTTCCTGCAACATGAATATAGTTTTCTTTGTTAAAAGAACTCCTACCTACACTGCTGGGATTCTGGCACACAATCCTCCTTCCCTTGACAGCTGTGGCTATGAATAATTTTGCTAATTCAGTAGTGACTAACCGCTCTGGTGAATGAGAAAACCAGGGCTCTCCATTTTCAGCATCTTGCTCTTACTCTGGCATGAGTGTAACACTGACAACGGAAGCGAAGATGAGCAATGAGCTTTTGTTCTAATATGTCAGACAAGGACTTGAGCAGTTTTATTTCAGCTCCTGGTTTGGCCACTGATTTCCTATGTAATCCTATGCAAGTCCTTCTGTGTTCCCCTTTCCTCAGCTATAAAAGTAATTCTCCATCTGTGAGGCTGTCAGAATAACTTAAATGCAGAGGAGTTTCAAGTGAAGGGAGCATAAGGAGGTATCCTATAATCTCTAACACCTCAAACAAAAGTACCTCCAGTAAATTACTACATCTGGAGTAGTGGGACCTCTGGTACAACTCTACCAGTTAAAATGAGCCTGTAACCTATTCTCATTATTTAGGACTTTCCAGAAGTATAGAGAGAGTTAACCAGGCTTTGTCTTTCATTTGTTTTTCAAATAATACAGCTCTAGTTTTTCCATTCCAGTGGGATTAACCCTGGAATCTTTGAGGCATTGCATCATCCCAACAGCTTTCTGCTGTCTCAGCTCCATTCCTATAGATGTCTGTGGTCAATATGTGAACAAGTCCTACCCTAGCATCAGTTTTTAGGATAACAAATCTATCTGAGCTGCACTGACTTATTCTGAACTTACTATACCTGAGAAAAAGTATCTTATTACTACAGATTCCCTTTCCAGCACACTGAGACAATACTCTTATTATTGATCTCCAATGTGCAGCATCAAATCCTGCTTTACTGCAGGAAAAACACCACTTGTATTTACAAGCATGAGCTCTTTAGGAATTGAGATTCCTCTCATGCTGTGCGCCACGTTTTTCTGAAGCTTTCTGCTTTGGCCAAAATTCTGATTTCTCTGCTGTCCTTGTCATAGCTGCAAAGGCAAAAACTCAAAACTCGGGACAAAGGTAAATAAGAAACCTATGTGGTATCTGGGTTCCAGCATTATAACACAATAAATTGGAATTCTTTTTGTAATTTTTCTTTTAACTGAGTAGCTCCCAGGCTGTTCCAAGGAAAAGCACTAAGCCCTCAGAAGACAAGACAACAAATCCATTAGGCAAATCTACTCACCTAAATCAACAATCTTAGTGTCACTTTAATTCTAAGTGAAAAATATCTGCAATCTGATCCTTAATATCAGAAAACAAATGTGTGTTCTTATCCACAAACATAGGGGTAACATGTGGTTCAACGTTTATATTTTCTTGACACTTGACTCCTACCAGGAGCTACAGCCAAAAAGCTTTATAAAGAGATATAATTGATGCACTATCGCTCCATTGTATCTGTATTATTTCCCATTCTTTTATTCATCTTCTTTCTATCTACTGTCTCCTGGACAAACTCCTTTCTGCTCCAGCTAAGCCCTTCAAATCAAACACTAAAAAGTACAGATTAGTAAATTCTGCAGCACGCTGGCTGGACGCCAAGGAGAAGGCAGTGCATGGGAGTCATGCCTGCCCTCTTGCAGTAGGCATAGAAAATTGCTTCTGTAAATAAAATACACCAACAGAGCGAGCATGTGTGGCATGGACAACATGCCCAGCCCAGGTTTTGAATTCACTTTGGTGCCAGGGGAAAGATCTATATCCACACTTATTGCACCACAAAGAGCAACACAAAGTGATGAAATTAATTCAGAATCAAGGAAACAATGTAAGAGATAAGAACAACCACATGCCAGATGACATGGGCAGACAAGAGCAGAAGGGTTAAACTGGCTTATTCAACTCCAGCACAGGAGATGTATGGCAGCAAGGCTCAATGCAGGAAATAGAATGATGAGAAAAGTCTTCAGCGATAACATGCTAGAAGGCTCCGGGTGCTCAAACAATGAGGGCAGCAGGGATTCCACTTGTTAAGACAGGGCAGCCCCTACCATGACATTAAAAGCAGCATCGTTACATACATCACTATACAAGACTTCGTTCCTGAAATACGTTATTCAATCAGGTTGAGGGCACCAACCCCTTATTTTCCTCTTTGTATCTTAAGAACTGAAAATTCCTTTTTTGTTGCTTTATCTGTAACACGCAGAAGTGGCACGACAATATTTAATTTCCTATGCTTTTACGCAGGAATACCACACTGTGCCACTTCTTCAGGCTAGGTTTTATCCAGAAAGTACAGCAGAGCAGCAGCTAAAACAGAGAAGCTGTATTCAGGGAATATAAATACTTATCCGCTTGTATCTTTTTGCTTAACTATAGACTCCAAATTCCTTATCAGGATATTGAGGTATCAGATCTAGCAATGCAATTCCAAACATTTTTATCAGAGTTCGAAAACTAGGTTCAGATCAGCTACATTCTCCAAACTTCCAGTTACTGGAAGACTTATTTATACATATTTCACACCAATTTTTTATTAACTACCGTCAGAGAGAGGATATTGAGCTAAATAAATTCTTGGTCTGACCAGAGATAGGTCAGAGAATGGTTCAGGTTGGAAAGAACCTTAAGATCATCTAGTTCCAACCCACCCGCTATGGGCAGGGACACCCTCCACTAAACAATTTCCTCTTCTAAACAGAGACAACAAGAACCAAGGATGCAAATCCTGATTGGTCTCAGGCTAAAAAAGTTCAGGCAGTGAAGTGACCCGAAAAGGCATTTATTGTTATATTTTGTTT
Organism: Psophia crepitans; assembly: GCA_013399095.1. Lineage (NCBI taxonomy): Eukaryota > Metazoa > Chordata > Aves > Gruiformes > Psophiidae > Psophia > Psophia crepitans. The sequence goes on along the minus strand of VWZZ01001807.1, from coordinate 462,634 downwards.
TGCTCACTTCTGAAGTGCTTACACATGTTCTCAACTAGCTTCACAGCTACCTCAGGGCAAACCCAATCACATCATCCCTTCCAATCTTATTTCTATTTTAGTATGCAGAGCTGCATTAAAGTACAGATTTGGGCTGAAAGCTGCATTAGTAATGCAATAGTAAAAAAAATTTGAGGGACAGAAAACAATCTAGCAGTTATTGTAGAGCAACATTCAAACAAAATCCAAACACGTCAGAAACATATTATGGCAATCTTGATGTCACGCGTCAAGGCACTGAGGGCCTTGGTATTTCCCTACTAGTTTTTTAAATGAAAGCCAGACACTTTCTATGAAAAACCTCCATGCAGTAGGTATCTTGGAATCCTACAGAACAAAAAGGTGCTATTAATGACAGAAAAAGCATGTTTGCTCTATAAACAAACTTCAGAGCTCATTTAATGACTTGCACAGTACAGAGGGTTAGAAGCTAAGGGTAACATGGACCAAAGATGTTTCCCTCTAGACTATTTGTAAGACACACGAGGTTAATAAACTGCTTGTATAATTCAACATATATCATATGGAAAGGGAAGAAAACATCGACAGATGCAGTCAAAAGTAGGACAGATACCCATATGAAAATTTTCGGACTTCCTGAAGAGGCACACATTGAAGCTTCCAGGCAAGTTTGTGTTTATTCATTGCTACTACATTGAAGAAAGTGTGACTGTCTCCATTAAAAGAAGAGACTTGCATAAGTTGATTTGCTGCTGCAGGACCATGTCTGTTCCTAAAGAACACACACAATTTGCTAGTAAAACCCGTGCTTGTTTATTCCTTCAGTCAAACACTTGTTTAACAAGAAAACATGAGATCAATAGGTAACTGCATCTTTGGAGAAGGAACTAGTCTTACAGCATCTCGGTGATCATTACAGCTATATCGTGCCTAGTTCATCTGCTCTGTTAGATTAATGCTCTCAAACCTGATAAACACAAAAAGTGATTGCATGAGCAATTCCACCCCTTCGTGCTTAGCTAGAAGTGGATTAGTTCCCTGTTTTCGGTTTGTGCTCCAGGACTAAGCAGTTACAGTGGCATTTAATTCCACCCATATTTGCAGGTAACCTGCCTACGATCTTGCTGTAGCCATGATGTTCAGCAGTGGCAACCATAACTTCCTAACAGTGAAGGAAGGTAACACACTAACAGCATCCCTACGTATCAGCTCAGACTGCAACTACCTCTCCATAGATACCCTTCCACTGCAAGCACGAGCATTGTGCATTCCCTCCTCCCGTCAAGTTCAAGTGGAAAAGCATCTCTGCTGGCCACCTACTTTGCACTGTATATAGACACATTCTATTTTTTTGCAGCCCATCACTTTAAATTTCTTGGTCAGTACTACACAGTGATCTTTTGATAAGCCTCAGGGGGCCTTTTACTCATTTCAGCTATAAACACACCCAGGAGAAGAGACTGCATTAATGCAGAACTGCAGAGAGACACCCAACAGAAACACTTCATTTGTTGCTCATATGTTCTAGAAACTTTAATACAGCTGGCCAAGAAGGCTTACTGCAATCCTTTACGTAGCACTACAAATGCACTTTCACAAGCCCAGCTCTCAACCCAGCAAGAACTCAACTTCAGAATAAAAAGATACATAGAAAATACACATACAGGGAAACCCAGGAACATTTGTCCGTTCACATAGCAGGCAGCGAGGATTCCTGGACTATAAAATTAATTTTGCCCCTGGCTTATTGAGCCTCCTGAACAAGTCACTCTTTGTACCACAGAATTAAAGCGGGTTTGCACCTTCTCCATTCACTGGTAATCTGTATTTCTGAAAGAACTTTGAGCCAAAGCTTTTTCATGCATGATTTTAGTCTTCAGTGAAGTTGCAACAGAAGTCATTGGCAGTCAACAACAGAACCGAGTCCATGGTACTGTGTCTTGTTCGAAACAGAAGACAGACCAAATGCTTCTACCACCACTTTCCCTCTCTCCAGGGAAGCCTGTAAAGCTGTTTGTAGAGGGCTTTGAAATACAAAGCTAGGCCTAATCTAGATATACCAATACAGCATCCTTACAGCTTGTTGTTTGTCAGTCCTTTGAGATTCTTGGATTAGAATGCACTAGAGAAGGTAAAGCCTCAATTTAAAAGCCAAAACAGCATCTTACGAAGACATAAAAGTAGTTCCAGAGAACAAAAGAGTGAACACCATCATCTGATCATTTAATAACAAATCAAATTGAAATTAAATATCTACAGACAAATAAGGATATTAAGGGATGCAATTAATTCCCAGTTTGGATTATATTAGTTTCAGAAATTAAGATTCACACAGCTTCCACAATTTCACAGGCTGGCTGTTTAAATCCAGTAGTTATTTCCTGTGTTCTGGTGGTGCCCAGGGACAGCAATTTAATCAGAACTGCACAAAGCACTTTGCCAATACACAGCAAGAAATACAGTTCCTGCCCCTATGGATTTTACTGTCTGGTTAGACAAATTCAGACCTGCTCCTGCTTAAGCTTAGAACTATCTTCATTTCATCTGTCAAGTCTTATAATTGACCATTCATCATTCACACACATACAGACCAAGAGCTCTTCGTTAGCTCCTCACGGCACAGCGCGTTACAAGAACCCCAAGACAATCTAGGGGCATCAGTACCTTTAACATACGACTCTTCTGATCACCACACTGATTGGCAACACCATCTTCACACAGGCTGCGTTCTATGAACAGCCTACAAATCTCTCTGAACAGCACTGCAACTATGTTTTCAAACATTCTTACCCCAGCATGGGTCTCAAATCCTTAAAACACAAGCTGACACCTATGCAACACCTTAGCCACAGAATATCTGCAAGGCTAAAAGTATTAATCTTATTGACTGCTAGAACAAACATCTCAAGCAGCAGTGGTTTTCCACTTCTTAGACTAACTCAAGCCTGGTGCTTATCTAGTTCCACCAGCGGGTAGAAGCCTGATGCAGGAACTGTCCTTGAGAACACCCTTCTGATCTGATCCTCCAAGGGACATGCAAGTACATTCACGAGCAACTCAGACACGGTGCAAGAACGAGGATGATTTTGTTCTTTCCTCTGACACCCACTAGGTTAACAAGAGGGCTGCATTACAGATTTAGACTTTCCTGCTGACTTTGTGGCCTCTATGAACTGTTATCTTCCATGAACCAAAGTGCTTCTCAAACAATAGAGCCAGACAGGTGCATTATGAACAAAAGCACCCAAACTGCTATTCTAACTGCTTTCTGTCCTTAGCCTTCATCTTCCTTTCATGTTGCACCATGTGAACTTGGACACTAGTCCTACAGACTCCTAATCACATGGTAAGTCTCATTCTTAGGTAGTCACATTTTTTTCCATTAAGATGAGCACTTTTAGACTCAGAAGTTTAAGCCAGGGGATGCGTGTTATTTATCTACCAAACTCTACAGCACCACAGCGCATCTAGCCTTGACCCACAGTGAAAGAACCATTCCATAAGCTTGGTGTAATACCATTTCTTAGGGTGTAATTGGTACTGGTCACACAATGGATACATATAGAAATAAACATCTATTGTAAGCATACCACATTCCAGCATACTGGCAATATTATTGTGCACAATGATTCATTATTCAAGAATACAATTGTGAAAAATAAAGACAGGCAATAGTTCATGAGTGTCATCATAATATACATGTTAGCAGAAACAAAAAAATTAAAGAGAAGGCTTCCCACTGCCTTGTACCTTGCATTCCTATTAACAGTAGGGCAAAGGGAGGTTGTCACTATTGTGCTGACTTGGAACAATTACAATTGCTTTGTTAAGTAGTTCCAGTACCAAAATAGCATCTCCAACATCTAGCCATTTCTCCCCAGGAGACAGCTCTCCTGATCAGTAACCAAGAAGGCTCAAGCAGATCTCATCAGCTTTGGGAGTTTGCTGTCCAAAGACTGTCTTACAAACTTCACAGATGCTATCCAAGCACACCAGCATTTGTGCTTGTACTAAGCTGGACCCATTTATAGCATACTACTGGATAATTTGCAACAAGAGTCACACTGGCGACTAGCAACGAACTAGAATAACTTCTGAATTTTGCACCTTCTCCTATTCCCTGATCTGCCTTGATTCCTTCTATCCCTTTGCACAGCACTGCAGTGGATACCAGCACAGGTCCTCAGCAAGTGTGAGGTGTATTCTGTCCGAGATGCCTTTATTAAGGTTTTATGCAGACTGAGGCACTGTGGTCTTCACATGAAAGGACCGCAGCTAGGTTTTTTCTTCCAGTGCATTAGGATAAATGTAGAAATAGGTTGTATTACATGTTCACACACACACACCCTGGTCCACAACTGACATTATGATCCTTACTGCAAGAATCACCTTTGTTTTGTTTCCTCTGCCCCTTTTACAATTACCCAGGATGTGCAGTGTTCTGGAGCTCTCTTGCATTACTCTCCCATGCTGTGCTCTCACTTTATTCCAAATAACAACAAAATAGTGCATTCATAGACATAACATGAAGGAAATAAAGCCACATAAGAAAACTACATCTACTGCAAAAGGCAACATTTCAAAAACTATGACGACTCCACATCACAGGCTTTGCCAAAGAGATGGGAAACCTTTCAGGAAACTGTTCCCTCCCAGAGAATCCACCTCCACAGAAAACTGCATGGCTGGCTTTTTGAAAGCCTACATACACCAAGTTTGGCGAGTCAAATCCAGTTCCTCGTGAACAAGCATAATGGTGGGGTTTGTTTCACTGACATTTGGGACTAAACGATGTGCCATAGAGAGACAGCAGCTGAACGAGCTTCCATCTCAGCCATACGGCTTACCTTCTCGTCATGGTACACAGCACAATGACTTGACCACTGATCTACATATACAGAGATGACAGTCACCAGTACTGTCCCCTCTGTCACCTTCTTGGTAACTTTTGGCAGAGTACAGATCTCTTTCCTACAGAACAGGATAAAGCCTTTTGTTACTGAAATGCATTGTCATATTTATGTGCTCTTGTGGGTCTCTGGGAGGACCCACATGACTTGAACATCAAAAATGTTTTCCCCACTCAGAACACACTTATCAGTCAAGCGTGGGCTGAGGGGGCTCAGACAACTAGAAAGGGGATCAGCCCTGTGCAGTGTTTTCACATCACCAATACCTCAACTGCAGTGGCCACGTTTAGACTTCGGCCTGCAGCACTTATGAACACTGCTAAAGCAAAAAAAAAAATGCATTGCAATTTTTACACGAATATTTGCTTAGAAACAGCTCTCCCCCACCCCTCCCATAGTGCACTAAATCTCTTTCAGAGTGCACCAAATTCTGCTTTCCTGGCTTATCTCTGGCTGCACACACTGATTCCCAGGAGCCACTGCATTCGGTGCCCCTCTCAGCCACTCTTTCATCATCTCCCTTCTTTGTATCTCACTCAGCCCCTCTCCTGCACATGCCTCTATGCAGGTCTCTGAAAACAGGGGGATAAGTTTCTTCTATTGTTTATTTTTATTTGAATGCTTTGCATTGATTTTTCTGTTTCACACTCCACTAGCTTCAGGGTACATCAAAAATCTGGAGGACAGCTGTATGCATTATGCCAAGTCATGGCTGCACTAGAGCCTCTCTGTGCATAAGTTAATCTGATGCAGAACTACCGAGCTTTGTGGCTGTACTTCTTCCACAAGAGACATCCAAGGTGGTCAGAAGCATTCTCACACTTTAGGTATTACGCTTTTATTCAATGGCCTGGGGACCTGCCAGCCCACAGAGTAAATGGGCACAGCCAAGAGCTTGCCCCAGGGATTTCCGCTGTTGTCTGTCGACAGTAATTCCAAGGAAGCCAGTATACCCTAGCTTTACGCTTGGACAGCAGGAACTGGCCTGACTTCCAAGGTGCATTTTATATATATATAAATATAGATATATATTTAGATGACCTGAAACTAAGGCAGAGATGTTGCTACATTCTTCTGATGCACCCCTGCAAGCCCATAAGCCAGTTACCATATCCAGTTAACTCACTGCCTGCAATACCAAGCATTAAGCAAGAATTTCTGGTAGAGCTGCACTCCATCCCTAACTCAGTTTACATAATGTGTACTGAAGTCCCTATACACAGTGAGGGGAGAGAAGAGCCAAGCAAATGGAATTTCTCTCCATTAGAGAAGGTTACACAGCTCCTGCACTGCATTTGTAGGAGGGGAAGAAGAGAACAGACACAGGAATACCTTGGGAAGAGGCTCACACACACACATTACCATTTTTTGCTAGCTTTCCATGGTGTGCTTTCCTTCCATCTAGAAATCTAAGTTTCCCCTGCCCCCAGAGTCATTGCTGGGGCCTACAGAGGCAAATGCCTTTAGGACAGAGTCTGAAATACAGAGGTGTTGGTCAGTCCCTTCTGAAGGATCAGCACTAGGATCTTGCACCAGGGCACAAGGTCCATTCAGACTCAGTACTACAGACCACTAAGACATATGGGGTTTAGTAATACTGTTCTTATTTGACTCTGTGATCAAGGTTTATATTCATGCTTTGATTTCTTCTCAGGTTTCATGAGATTTGCTTTCGTTTTAGAAAAAAGGTTTCAAAATCATCACCCCCAGTCACAGGACTTCAAATACTGGAACTTTCTGAAAGCAGTACACTAAGTATCACAGGACACACAATAATTTCATCAACAAGCCACACCTGAAGTCTGTCTGAAAAATCTCTGCTTCTCCCCAGCCCTTGCAGACACCACAAATACTTCTCAGCTCTGGCCTAGAAGAAGGTGTGCTAAAGTACGAGCACAGTTCTCACCTTAGCCATCCTAACCGAAAAGCGTGGGCAGGACACGCAGTCACAGCTGCCCCCACTGTAACGCGGGCCGTCTCTCTGGCTACAAGTCACCCAGGTTCAATTCTTTGCTTTTAAGTGTCACAGAGGTCTGTGACCCTGGGAATCCTGGCACACAACGACAGTGCCTTGTGCCATCACCGCTGAGGAAGCCTGCAATGGGAGCAGACTGGATCCACGTGCTTCTCTCCTTAGCTGTGATCGCTGACTAGCTGGATAATCCCTTCATGGGCTGCAGCTCTACAATCGCAGTGCAGCAACCAATCCAATCCGAGAGCCAGAACCAGGCCCAGGGGGATAATTCCCCTCCTACTTCCCTACAACATGGTGAAATCTACTTGTTTCCATAGAAACAAATCAGTTTCATGTCCACACAGCTCCTGCATCCCTCACTGCTGTGCATCATCAGCCCCAAGCTGCTGAGGCTGAGAGATTTTAAGCAAGTGTCTACAGCTATAGGTCAAGTACAAAACCAGCCATCTCACTGGAGATGTCATTTGCTTCAGTCCATCCCCGCTGTGAGAGAATGAATCGGGAATATCCTTCCCCTCCTCCATTTTGAGGGTTGACTTATCTGCCAGATCCCTCCCTGCTATCTGCCTGCAGATGGGTTAGCCCAGAATACGTGAGGACGTAGAACACAGATGGGAAAAGAAAACAGGGCACTCCCACACCTCAAGTGCACTTCGGAGCCAATTTCCTCTTCGTATTTTTTTGCAGGTAAAAACTGTAAAGGGATTTTCTTGTTTGGAACTCTGCATTTTACTGTGGAAGATTATTTAGAGAGCAGTACAGCCTACAGTGCATTGCCTGATCTCAAAAAGTCACTGCCCATTATAGCAAATGCCGCATTGACTCTAGGATGCGGCTCTTTCCTGGGGAAAGAAAGTCTTGAGGGAGTAGAAAATTGCAGCACTGCTGCCGTGCGGCTTCCTCTGGGATTTTTTGGGTAATAAAAAATGAAGTCCTGGATCTTGCTTGTTGCCTTGGGGTATTCAAGGTAAAGAATAACGCAGCACTGATTTTACATGACACTATCAGGAACTCAAGGGAATAAGCAGCCTGGTGTATCCTGAATGTATGTGGCAGAAAGGATTACATATTTGTGGAAAATACAGCTTTGATGTCAAGAATGGCAATACCAGGGGAAAGAAAGCAAGGCTGCTTTCACTCATTTAAGAAAACAAAACACCGGATCTGAGTAGCAGTATCAGGATTCAGGGGAAAAATCAACCAAGTACTGGCTGGATCCAGAGGCCTCTAGAGCCACAGGTATAAGAAGTATTACACTAGCATGAAGTATTGTCTACCCCAGAAACCATAAAACGGGTCTTTTAAAAAAGTCTTGCTGACTTTTCACCATCACAGCATGAAAGCAAGCTTTCCTTTGCTTTTTCCAAAGCATATATACCCTGGCAAAAAAGTGTCATGCAGATTTTACCTCCAAAATCTCCCTGCAACTTCCAGTCTCCAAGACAGCAATATCAAGCATCATCAACATCCTAGAGCAACAAATTAGTCCAGTCCTGACGGCAGTAGGGAAGAAACGGCTTTTTTATGGCCATACAGGTAAACTCATGACTCAGCACCTTTGCTTGTCTCCTTCTCAAGTCACACCGATCTGTCGTAATACTGCAGTAACACTGCTTTGCTTTGGCACAAACAAATCTACTGACAAATCCTGGCTTCTCCATAACAGAAAGGTTGCAGCCCTGAAAAACATGGCCTGTACAGCACCTGCAACTTGAGCTGGGAGAAAACAAAAGGATGAGTTCTACACTAAAACTCAGAGAGGAACAACTGATTGGAAAGTACAGCCACAGTAACACCCTAGGATTAATGTATGCTAAGACCAATGAGCAACAGGCTGACCTTGCTATTTCCCACCACCAGTGTCTTAATCTGTCCTAGCTCTTCAGAGTCAGGCTGCAGCTGAGTCTAGACTAAAGGTTTTCAAGCAGCAAAGGCTCTCCTGTGTTTAAGGACACCACTAGACTGTGCAGCAGTAACTAATATTCAAGCTATTTGTCCCATGGACACTCAAGATAAAGAGGGGTTTATCCCCCTTTTTGCCCACCTCTCCTTCAGAGGAGGAGACCAGGTACAACGGTAGACCCAAATTTACCAAACACTCATGCTAAGTATCATCTTAGACTTCTTGTCAAAACTCCACCACCTCTGGGTCCTGGTATTTGCTGCAAGACCTAAGAGAAGAACAAATGTAGCTCAAGGCACATTTCATCACTGCAGCATGACACTTCCTCCACTCCCAGACAGCTCTGTGTGCTAGAAAAGGAGACAGCCTCCCCAGAGCCTGAATGCCATAAAGGGTACAGACAACTGAAAGAGTTCATTGGAAAAGGCAAAAATCACTTTGATGAGCCCACTAATAGAAACCCAAACGGAATCTGTATGAGGAAAGGTGGTGGTACCTCAAGCCATGGTGTGCTATTAGTGGCCAGACATGTGTGGTGGGTTTATAAAATTGCATGCATGTACCTTGAAAATTTATCTTGGGTCAGCAGTAAAAGGCAAGGTGTGCTGTGGCCAGGGAGACAGGCTGCTTCCCCTCCAACAGGCCAGGCAGGAAGGGTAGAATTCTGTGGTGTAACAGGGTTATGCCGCACTCGGGCATCAACCAAACTGTCCAAGGTGCATGGTTGCCCTGCAGAGGGAATTTAAGATGCCAATTTATATCTCCGCTCTGCCTGGAGAAGTATGCAGGAACAGTGCCAAGCTCCTTGCTATGTACTGCACCTCTGCAGTTTCAGATATAATTAGGATCACCCTGGCTGGAAACACGGTGCAGAGGCACTGCTTCTTAAGCCCTTGAAGGAAAAACAGCAGACTGACTGCTAACACCTCTAGTGCAAAGCAAAGTCAGAGGCATTAAACTCTACTTCAGAAGCCACACAAGACATCTCCATTTCAGGCTATACCAGAATTAAAGTTGGATGAACAGTCCCAGAAGAGATGAGCTTTTGACCTCCTGGTTGGTTCCAATGTGTCTGTCAGCATCCTTTTGGCCAACCAGTAGGACAGCACTTCTCATGTGCCAGGGAACATTTTTCTCTGGTCAAGTTTGGGTAGTGACCATAGGAGGGAACAAAACGGCAGGTTTATATACAGCTACACATCCACAGAATTTCTAAGAGTTCAAGTCTTTGTGGGAAAACTTTTAGGGCTTAAATTCAAAAAGCAGAGGATGGACAAAATTGGTATTGCCTATTAATGGGCACTGGGAATCTATAGCAAAATTGTGGCACAGTGACCTGGAAAAACAGACTAGTCTCTTCTGGTCTTCCACTCCTTTCCCTGCTTTCTACAAGTAAAGGGTTTATCTAAATTCCTTCCACTGCTATCTTCCCCTCACCCCTTCAAATCAATACACTGATTTCCAGTAACATTTGCTTTTGCCTGTCCAGATGTCCAGTTCAAATTCAACTTTGTCCAAAGAGAAGCTGGCAAAATATCAGGTGCTAATGCAGTACCTCACTTGTTCTTTTGCAGTAAGTATACCTTATTCTTTAAATATTATTCTTCCAATAGTCTTTACAAATTCATTCAGAAAATGGACCTCTTTCTCTACAATGAGTTTGGGGTGCCAGGTAGTTTGCAGGCCTGACATAACAAACACATCTTGTATGAACAGACATAAACAGAGTAAAGCCTAAGAAGAGGAACATCAAATTAAAGCAGCACAACCCAGAGGGAAGTAGTATATTGCCAGGATCTCTGCTGAGCGCTGCACTGATGTGGAAGAGGTGACCCGAGTTTCAGCACTGGAGCCGTAGCATCAGCTCTGCAGAGTGACACATGTCACACACCAACCCCCAAGGGTGTTCTGCATTTTGGTGGGTACCAATCTCCTCCTCACCTCTAGCTACAACCCCACTGCGACAGATCTCCTCTAAAGGCCACCACCATGCTCAGGCAATTCCCAGCTATACATAGAGGAGCTTCTATTAAAAGTAAAAGCACAATCAGCTTAAGAAATAGCCAGAGATTACTCAAGAGATCACAGCAGCCAGAAAGAGAGAAAATCTAACATGAGTATTAGAACCAAGGGGGCTCATCTTGACCCAGAGCAGCATAAATTCAGAGTAAATCACAAGCAAGTCAGTGGAGCTAAATATCAGCATAAGAACTGTGAGGGTTAGACCTTTGGTTTTACTGGTTTAATTCTGAACTAGCAGGTCATCAGGTGTATTCCCCTGCTGACAGAGAATTGTTCCTGTGCAGGGAGGAAGGTGGCAAATGGAAGCCCTGCTGTAGAAGTTTATAATTACTTAGATGAGGAAGAGCTCTCTGAGCTGAAACAGCCTGGTAATTTGTTGGCATATCCTACACAACTTCCTCTGCCTTTGCCTTCCTGCCACTTCTTACATGTGTAAAGAGGAAAAACTGCACAAAGACATCATGATTTTTACCTTTAGGTACCTCTTTCCTTGTTCTAAAAAAATTCAGCTCAGCCTCCCCTATTCCTGGATCTACATTCTCAAAAAAAGCGCAAAAATAATAGTTTTTCCTAGTGCTCTCCAGGGTACGTTAGCTCTGCTGTAAAAACATTTGCAGATGTTGAGAACCAACTACTCAGCATCTCTGTAGACTTTTGCCTATTGATGCTTTGAGAAAGGGTCTAAATGCAGCTGAAAAGCTACTTCAATACAGCCACAGTTTATGTTCACTTTTTACACAGCACTACAGCAATGCTGCCTGGCTCTTCGGCCAAAATCCACAGCAGTATCAGTCTAATATCAACCATGTTCTCCCTCAGGCATCCCATACACTGCATCGGCCACTCTTACACCAAGACTGTTTCACAGCCACAAAATTACAGTCCTAGCGCAGCCAGACAGAATCCCAGCAATCCTCATGTTTGTTACGGCAGTGTTAACTCTTCATCCTTCAACACAGCTGCAGCAATGCAGCCTAAAGCCGTAAGAAACAGGAAAGAGTGTTAAAGGGGACCGTTGAGGCAATACATTATTAAAATAGTATTTTCACCCCCAGAAACTCAAGTTTAATTCCCATTTCAATCACAAGTGAGGAAATGGGTTTATTCCAAACCTCATTTTGTATAATTTATTATTCATTGTGACTGCAACACAAGTATTTTAGCAGAGCTAAAATATTTTGGGACTAAGCCCTGATTTTTAGGGAGGGAAGAGCTGACAATGCAGGTCTTGGACATTCTGAGATTCTTTATACTTGTCTCCAGTAGCACACTGGGAAATAGCATCTTTTAAAGAAAAAAGTACCCTCAAACATCCATGTTAAGAACTGATGGTTTCAATATAAAAGCTACACTGCTCTTCTGTTAGCTTAATTGCTGTGTCCAGGGCTCTAAGAAAAGCCACACAAGTCACAAGATTTGCAAAAAAGTGGTAGAAGTTGGCAAGTTTGCTTCCAGTCAGCAAGACACAGCTTGAGAAGCTTGCATAACGTCTGCTTCCAAGATGCTTCCAAAAGCACACTACGCTGAACTGCAAGAAGCTACTGACCAGGGATTGAAACACCATCTCGCTTCCATTTGGTCATGGCTGGGTTTGCCAAAGCTTTCAGAGCATCTAGCATGGCAAAGAACAATCAGAGACACTGTTAGATTTCAGACTCAGCTCTTTCTTCCTTTACTGTGTCTTGAAGGAAAGAAAAGCAGCTATCTGTTATAGTCAGCACCAGCCTAGGAGCTGCGACAAGCTTGAAGGTCATGCAGGAAACAGTCAGCAACTTAATTGTCCTGTCCGTCTATCTATATAGAACAGCTTAAGAAAATTACTAAACCATTTTACATTCAATTATTACAGTATTCCCTAATGGAATTTCAAAAAGCTGGACATAAGTATCAATGAATCACCTGGAATAATTGTTTAAACACCTAACATTAAATTGTGCTTTTAGTTGGCAGTCAACATTTTGATGCACACTTTTGCCTGCTCCTAAGTAAACACTGAAATGTTGCCTCAGTCCTCTCTTCACGGCCACCCCAATATTTACAGTAGTTAGTCCTGAGCAAGGCATCCAATTCTCATGACTAAACTCCATCAAGTCACTCAAAAATAAGCATGGTGCATGCTTTAGAGGGATCACAGAAAAACACAAGTGAAGAAAAATAGCTTTTCAGAACCAGTCTGGCTCTGGCTTGCAGTATGACCACCTTCAGGCCTGACCAGACCATCTGAGTATCTAAAGTCACTAGGGACAAAATCCTGAACTCACTCTTCCGTAAGGCTGTGCTATCCATCCCTGCTCCGAAAGGCTACGCTCAAAAATGTAAGAGCTACCAGCTCATCCAGTGCAGCCTCTCATCTCCCAGTGCTTTCTAAGAATACCCTGACTCCTCAAATCCGGTATCTGATCTATGTCAGCAGCCAAAGGTGGCTGCTAAGTCCCAACCTCTCTGCAGAGCAGACCTACGTGACCAGCAACATTGGGCAAATGAGGCTGCATGAAGAGCTAAAGCCACACACCACTTCTGGAGAGAAGGCAGGGCTTTCAAAGGGCTCAGGCAGGTATCGCTATGCCACCCTTCCAGAGTTTTAACTTATTGTTAGGAAAAATAGTTTCCTACATTATGGCTAAGCTTTTGTAGTGTTATTTGAAGAGTCCATTAACATGACAAAGACCAAAAGCCTCTCCTTCCACAGATGAAGAAAATTAGTCACATAACAATTTCATTTCAGAGCTGAGAACAGAACTCTGTCTCAAGGCTGAACGTGCCCATCTGCCTGTTATCAGCGACAATATTCCTTTACCTTGAGCTTTCACTATCAGGATGTGTAAACCAGGTCTGAGATCAGGAAAAGAGAAACTGTTCCACTAGTGAGCTATTTTCCTACCATGCATGACTAAATTTCTATTTTTTTGAACAGATTTAGTTTTAGTTCTCCTCCCAACTAGCAGTACTCTGACTCATATGCTAACAGATCTGTGAGTCCAAGAAGGAAAGTATTACACCCAAAAAACTTTAGGTGTTTTTTTAGTGGCATATCAAGGAAGTAGGTTTACCCTGCACATTACCAGTAAATTTCCTTTCACAGATGCCCCCTCAAAACCAGTTTTACATTGGGTATATAGGCTGAACACCATATGCTTCTAGGTGACTGCCTGCCACCCTTTCAGTAGATCTTCTGGTTTTGCCACTCAAATGCACTGCCTGAAACAAAAAACAGTATTGGCTCGCATGGGTGGAGCACACACAGGTTTGCTTGTCTCGTAAATTCGCTGCTCAAGGCATCATAGTAAGCTTCACCCCAGTAGCTAGAACACAGCAAAAACTGTTTCCTTGATTAACTTATGCCAAGTTTGCAACAACTTCCATCTCTCCTTAGAAAGGTTCATCTTAAAGATGCTAAGAAACCCTTACTCAGGAGTTTTACTCACAACTTGTTAAACTTGAAGTTAAATATCAAAGTGCGGACATTCAGTAATTCAGCAGATCAGGAAGGGGATTAGCTTCCTGCCTTAGAATAATATTTTCAGAAGCTGCCTCAGATACGAGGCGCTGCAGACAGACTCCCACACCTTCTGTTTAAGTCTAGCAGAGTTCTGCCTCTTCAAAGCATCTGGAGAAGTCAGGTTCAAGGACTTGACTTGGCATTCCCACCTCGGTATTGAGCTTTGGCTTCTGAAAACAATCAGTAGCCTTTAAAACCAGAAGTTTGTCTTTGCCTTTTCCCCCCCCTCCCCGTGTGAAAAGTTATAAGCATGTCAAGTTTTAAAAACAGTAACAGCTGACAGTTTTAACATAGGGGAATGCTTTTGGGAAAGTCCAGATTCTTTCCCCCACTGGTTTTTCAGACTCTTTACAGCCCTGTATCACAGTATATGATATAGAGCAAACACGCAGAAACCCTGCATCACTTACCTATCTCCAAGTACAGGAAGGACCATTCAAAGCTCAGGATGCTCCAAGATTCCCAACATGAGGATTATCATGGTAACACGGAACAGTCCACACTAGCAAAGGCAGCATCCTCCTGATCTGCCAGCTACCTAGGTGATGAGTTCCAGCAATGACAAGGCAACCTGTCATTTTCACACATCACTAAGTCCACACAAGCCCCAGCTTGCACAATAGTGAGTACCAGCTTCTGAACAGGAGATACAGCTCATTTCCTTTCCCCAGGTAAATTCTGGCATGATCTGAGACACACCATAAGGATCTCTTTTCCTAGTGAATATAAAGCTAGTAGGCAATTACCAGAAGTACAAGATCATCACCCACAAGTTAAGCTGAGGGACACAGACAGCGAGATCTACAGAGAACATCTAACTGCTGTAGGGAATTGGAAAAATACTAGACTTGTATGTATTTGAGCCAACCCCTATAACGTTAAAGCAAACAGAGGACAATTACTGTGCTGTGGCATCTACAAACATTGAGATCCATGCTTCCCTCCCTGCCCCTTACAGCCATCCATATTATGTTTTAACTTAATTATGTATCTCCTCACAGCGTTCCTCCTCCCACAAGTGTTTGCTCAGAGCTGTACAGATTTCTCTTAAGTTAAATTATTTCATCTTGTGGTCTGCCGTAACACATTATCAGTTTCCCCCAGTGCTCCATATTTTCTTTCTTCCCCAATTCATCTGAGATGAAAATAGATAGTCTCTTCACTGAAGACCAAAAGCTTGCTGCCATTTGAAGGACATTATCTGATGACAATTTATTTCTCTAAACAGCAGAATCCTACTTCTGGCTCTTGCACCATCTTCTACAACCCTAAATAAGTCAGTTCCCAAGCAATGCCTATATCTTTAACTTGCAAATACACAACAGCATTTGGTCAGCTCACAAATGTATTTATTAGACAACAGTTAAGGGTCCATGACTTGTAATTACTCTCTGCCAGCACTCTGGACATGTATATGTATCTCAAAGCAGACCATAAAAAAAATCATATTTAAGGACCTCTTTTGTGGCCAGAGCAGAGCAAATTAGCAAGTGTATTTTCTCGTTTAAATTTATATCTCACACTAAAATACTGCACTGATGCTCAGCACAACCCAGTACAGTCAACATCCTCAATCTATATATAAACACAGCTATGGCTTTTAGAAGATGTAAACCCTCAGTTCTCTTCACAGCACTCAAGCTCACAAAGCACGTACTACAGCAGAAGCCTGAGCAACTTAGAAGCATAAAGATCATCAGATACTGCAGGAAAACTGTTTTGTCAAACAGGCCAACTATCTGCATCTCTGTATGCATCCCTATAGGATCTTCCACTTCTAGACAGTTGCTAAATATTGCTGTTGGCCTCTGAAGGTATTCTGCTGGAGAAGCTTCCCATAACAAAGCAAATTTTATGTTATCAAAGAAGGCATCGCCCCATCGTATCTTGGGGGTGTATTTATCTCTAAATGGCTAGGGAAAGTTAAGATATGAAGATATTAAGTTGCTCCTCAAAGTTACCCCTTAAGCCAAACTGAATCCTATGGCTTCAAGATCTATCTTTGCATTTTCAGTACGTGACACTGCAAGACAAAGACACAGTTACAGCACGTGCTGCCTGGCCCTTACCTGGTTTTGTCAAGGCAATTACTGTAGCACAGGTACCAAGCTTCATTGGTACTAGGCCTACCACTGCCACAGGCATTGCCATGCTGCATTTTCCCTACTCTTTTTACCCACGCTGAAATTCCAGTTTGCTCAGAGAGGCAAGGTTATCCCAAGACAGTTAAGTCTACATTCATGCCTGCCTCCAGTTTCCTTCCAGGCAACATATAAACATAATTGAATTCAACACATACCATCAAAGCATGGTGAGAGACTGCTAAGTGCCCCCTATTTTGTTTAGAACATAAGAGCTCCCAAAAGAAGACTCTTTTGGGGTAATGCTTAGGTCTGGGGTCAAGTAAACCCTGATTCACCTCCCACAACTCTGGCATTGCTTAGCTCCCTTGATGATAAACAAGATTGTTCCACCACCATTCAAGTCTTTCCACCTACTGTTCCCAGTCCTCAGTCACTGCCTCCTCAGCAGCTCCATTAAACCATCTGTTCTCCAGAAGTCAGAGGTGCCTTGATTTCTCCATGAAGAGCAATGCAGCCATCCTAGCAGGGCTGAGCAGCACGCTGCCTTGGATCAGACAAGAACACAAGGCGCAGACATTTATGCAGCCATCTGAACACAGCCCAGTGCTTTCAGTTTTTCCAGTTTGTAAAGCAGAGATAACAGTAACACTCCTACAAACCCAAAGATTTGTGTAACAGCACTCAGATATTAAGATTTAAAAATATTTTATATTTTCACATGGCAATGGCACAAACATGGATGATTTTGCAAACAGCTTTGTGAGCTGTCTTGTACATCCTCCCTTCTTGGTCCTTTGGGCTCTCTCAAGTTGAATTAGCACATGCCATATACTTTGTTCTCTTTATCGGACCAGTTTTGCTGGTATTGATACCTGCTCTAAGGCCTAATTTAAGAAAAGTGTCAGCAGGGAAGTAACACCACCTAAGAATGGACTACATGAGCCCTGAGGTCCCTTCCAACTCGATTTATCCTACAAACCTATAACCACACTATCAGGAAATGCCTGGAGTTGACCCAATGAACCTTCCTTCCAGTTCTGGGGCCCATGATAAACCAATGTACAAAGAGATATGTCACCTGTCTGGCTTCTACATGGCTTCTCTCATCTCTTCAGTGATTTTAACACCATCAGCCAGTATCCTAGTCACCATGCCGAGTCTCCGGCAGCAAAAGCACACATAGCAGCCACACTGACATCTGGTATTATAAACACAGGCTCTGCACTGTTGGATCATCTGTTAACAGCAGAGTAAGTGACATTGGAAGAGCAATTAGCAGCATCTAGCAAGCCATTGCATTCAGGAACAAAAAAAATATTTGTTTGTTAAGACATGTAACTAAACATTGATCACAGCCAGCATCACTCCTCTGTGCTTCGAGGTTTCCAGCACACAAAGGATTCAGTGCCAGCAGCAGCCCTAGACTGAAGTTCTGGCAGTGGGGGCAAACGTGCCACCCTGCTATGTGAACATGCCTTGATGACAATTTTAAAAGGAGCTCCCGCATGTACTGAGTGGGGAAACCAGCCCTGGCAGGGCCTCCAGCCCCTCTGCTGAAGTGTCCCCATCAAGCACATCAGTCAGTACCAACCGCATCAGCATTTGTTCTTGCACAAATTCCCATCCACTCAGAGAGAAACTCATCAGCACTCACATTCACTGTGCAGTGAGCAGCTGCTGAGCAATAGCTGCGCCACCATCCTGGTATCAAGCTGGAGCATTGACATATGTCAAGTCCACACTACAGCAACAATTGTATTTGTACACAGTAGGTCTACACACAGTTTCTTCTTATGCCTATTCAGACCAGAAAACAGTCCCTATAACAATTACACTAATGAACTGTGCTTATTCTGGATACTATTTCCATAGCTTATCATCGTGGTTTCCAATACCCACTCAAAAAGAAAACAGACTATACATTACAGCAGGGCCCCAACATTATTTTAACAGGCATTGGGCTTTGCAGCATATACACATACATTTTGTGGTGGGATGTCTCATGTTACCAGTCTCTAAAGTAGCCAGCACTCAAGGGTATCAAATGGAGAAAGACTTTTTCCCTTTGACATATTTTCCATTTCCACTCCAATTATTTCCTCTAAATGCTTTTCTACAGACAGGTCTCCCAGCTTCTGCTCAGGGGACCCTTCATTATTTCATTTCCTAAAAGCCACAGCACTATAACTTGCTGCTGGAAAGACAACTGATGGGGGACAGTGAGGTCACAAGGTCTCCTGGGACAGGGGTCATCAGAAAGAGACAGGAAGCAATTTAATTTGCTCTCTACCAGGCAGATAAAATCCCCAGTTCTCAACTGGTGCCAGTGGAGATGCACCAAGGATTACCACATCCCCCTCTGTTTGCTCAGTCTAAAAGAGAAGGGCAGCATACCCCGATACACTGACTGTCCTTTGACAAGCCCTCCTCTGGCCTGACAGCCATAGCTTATATATTATGCCACTGCAGCACTGACTGCATAGATCCTCTAAAAAGGATTTATGAGGTTAGGCTGCCAGTACTTAGAAAGCATGAAAACAGCAGAGCCAACAGGTGAACCTGTTTTGCTCACGTATTTCAGCAGACCCATTTCCCCCTTCTTAGAAAGCTTCAGCACAGTAAGATCTTCACTTTGGTGGTAGCAATCACTATTGTTCTTCCCACATCTATGGACAAACAAGTAGATCCTGGTCTATGACCTGAGGCTCAGTAAAATGTGTTCCTGCGATGTCCTTCCCTTGGCATGATTCCCAGCATCCCTGGGGGACACTGTATGGACTGTTGGAAGTTCGCTAGAACAGATCCCAAGCTCTTTGAATGTGTATCTATAGCAAAGAAAAAAACAGTCTTATTTTGACCATGTTTTCTTTGCACCAGATACAATCCCTGTGCCTTCTTCCTACAACACGCAGCACACCTTGTACTTGCTGCTCAAGGCTACCCTCATCCAGGTCCAGAATTTGGGGCTACTCACAGCTAAACAAACAATTCATATACATCCCAGACCCTTCCAACTGCAGAAAAGCTTTATAAGCCATCCGGCAGCAAACAGCTCAAAAGACAAAGTGGGGGTGGGGGAAGGACATCCAATAGATGTCACAAATGCAGTTTGCTGAAAGAGAAAAACCCACGCAAGCATCTGACCAGGTATCGCAGCAGTCGCTGCTTTTAAGACAAGTCACCAGCAGCTTGCATATCCCTCGCAGCATTAAAAAAACCCAACTTGTTAACCTAAACCTGTATATCACTGACCACAATTAACGAGGCCAGAAACAAGCTGAGGAACAACCCCCCTCCCCAGGTGTTGTGTGTCTACACTGGAGCAGATAACCAGGCAGCACGGCCTGCAATTTACTCAAGTTGCAGATGATGAATGCGAAGGTCACATGAAGGGAAGGCATCAGTATATTGCCTGTCACAAAATGGTAGCACCCGGGGGTTTGAGTATATAGGAGAAAGATAACCCCGTCGCTCCTATAGCCTCCCCGCAGCTCCTGACATGGCATCCGCTATGGAGGACAGCGCGGCAGGCCTGGGGGAGGGGGACGGAGCAGATTAAACTTAAACATATATACACACGCCAACCCCCTCCCCGACAATATCCCCCTCCCGGACCCCGCGGAGGGGGCACCCCGGCCCGGCGGCCCCGCACGGCGCAGGGGAGGGGAAGGGGCTGCTCCCCACTGACATTTCAGCCCCCTCCATTACGTAACGGCCAGGGCGCACCTCCCGGCGGGGACGGGGCTCCCACCGGCCCCGAAGGTGCGGCAAAGGCGGGGACCCCGCTGCGGAGACACCCCCCCACCACCACCACCAGGCGGGGAGACCTCCTCCGCTCCTCCCTGCCCCTGCACCGCAGCGCCCGGGCGTCCTGCAGCGCTACCCCGTTACTGCGCTGCCCGCGTACCCAGCCGCTCTGCCCGCGCACTGCCCATGCACCCGGCCGCTCTGCCGGCGAGCTGCACTGCCCGCGCCTCCAGCCGCGCTGCCCATGCACCGCGCTGCCCGTGCCGTGCATGCAGCGGCTCCGTCCGTGCACCGCACTGCCCATGTATGCGGCAGCTCTGCCCATGCACGGGGCTGCCCGTGCCTCCAGCCGCTCTGCCCATGCACCGCACCGGCCCCGCAGCCGCTCTGCCCGCAGCCCCGCAGCCCTGCGGGCGGCGAGGTGCCCCAGGGACACACACACACACACACACACACCCCCCCACCCCGCTCCTCTTACCTCCCGACGAAATTCTCCAGCACGGAGCTCTTGCCAGCGCTTTGCCCCCCCACCACGGCGATCTGCGGCAGGTCGAGGTTGGCGTTCTGCCCGATGGCGGCGAAGGCGTCCTGCAGCCGGTTGACCAGCGGGATGAGATCCTCCATCCCGCGGTTCCCCATGGCTGCGGCGCGGCACCGGCT
>VWZZ01001807.1:409375-434063 GCA_013399095.1 Psophia crepitans | reverse complement strand
GCCGTGAGTGCTGGCGGTGAAGGGAAGGGGCCGCGGCTCCCGGCCCGATCTGGCCCCGCCGCGGGGAGCGGGGCGGGCTGCGGGCTCCGCTGGCAGGGGAGGGTGGGAGCGGGTTTTGGGAGGTGGGGTTTGGAAACCTCCTCCACAGGCTGCTGCTTGCGATGACCCCGGGGGAAAGGAGGAGGAGGAGGAAGGGGGGGATCGGCTCAGTGAATGAATGGGCGGCAGCGGCGGCTCCCCTGCTCAATGGCTGCTGGGCTGATACGCGCCAGCCCCGCAGCCGGTGCCTCCCTCGCCCTCCCGTGTTTTGTCTCAGGCTCGCCCCGCTCGGGGCTCCCCAGACATGTTCAACCAGCAGCAGTTCCAGCAGCAGCTGCTGCAGCTCCAGCACCTCCTCCAGCAGCAGCAGCACCACCACCCTCCGGCGCAGCAGGGAGGCCGGTAAGCGCCGCTACGCGAGGCCGGGGATCTCGGGCCTGTCCCAGGGGACCGCGGTCCTCCGCCTCCTTCCCCTCCGTCCCTTCTCGCTCCGCAAAAGCTGCGGCGAGGCTGGCTGCGGGCCTGCCCTCCCCCGGCGGGGAAGGCGACAAAGGGAGGCGGGGGCCAGGGCGTGGGGGGCGCAGGCCTCGATCGGGGTAGAGCCGCGGCGGGGGGGGAAGCGGCATAGCCAGAGGCCTTGAGGGGCGACGGGGCAGGAGGGGGTGCCCGGAGGTGTCAGGGGCCAGGTGGGGTGCGGGGGGTGATGCCTGAGGGAGGGCGTGAGGGCTGTGGGGCCGGAGGGGCCGGGCTGTGGGGCGGCGGCCTGCGTGGGGCGGCACACCCCGCTGTGGCGAGGGAGAGCCGGCGGCCGTAGCCATTGAACTCCAGCGCTCGGAGATGCTTCTCCGCTTGCTGGATCGGTCCCGAGGGCTCGTAGGGTGACCCCGGGCAGAGCGTGTAGGAGGGCACGCTGCTCCGGAGCCAGGCGGGCGAGGGTCCGGGGGGGCGCCGGGCTGAGGCAGCGAGGAGAGGGGCTCTGGGGAAAACGCCTTCTCCCGCAGAAACGCTCACACGCACCTAACTGAGCCACCCTGAAACAGAGATGCACACTTTATTTTATCATTGAACTTCACTTACTTATTTATTTTCTTTCTCTGGCTGGGTCTCCTGGCCTGGGTGAGATTATTAAACTTATTTCTGCAGCGCTGAGGGTGTGACTGAGCACTGTGGGGTGGGTGTGTGGAGAAAATCATGTTTTGTGTGTTACAAGGCAAATGACATCTGCCAGAAATAAAAAAGCAAATAGCTGGGGTTTTCCTAAAAAATACAAGAGAGAAAATAAGCGTCTTGGATAGGAGCAGTTGTCCCTGATGAGCTTAGATATGTCTAACTAGCACAGATTCTCTGAAATGATACATTTATTTGCAATTACTGTTCTCTGTAAAGCCTCTGGAAATTCAGAGCAGTGAGATGTGAATTTAAGAAGAAAGTTAATCCCTTATTTAATAAATTAAAATAATTACCTTATCCTTACAAGGCATATGTCTCTAAGGTAAAGGTGGGAATCTTTCTGTTCTGCTAGAAATACAAATACAGCTAAATTCTTTTTACCATTTTCCTATGTCTTGTACTAGAAACAAAGCTGCCCTTAAAATGACAGTATGGGACTGACTGCCAGATAGCATGGATGCATCTTACACCCTTAAAAGTATGATTTTTCTGATATAAATACCTCAGCTCTGAGACTGGAACAATCTAGAGCAGGAAACGTGAAGATGAGCTGCTGTAAACCCTGTTAAAAGGGTTGCGTTTTTTTGTCAGCCTGGATATTTTGATCCATGTTTGTACCTCTTCCCAGCCCTAACAGATACAGCTGTGTCAGCAGTCGTGCTTAGAGGTGGGCCTGACCTTGCAATTGCCTGAAGAAGCGCCTGCCAGTTTCTTCAGACTTTTCTCGCATGTCTGCTCCACTCCTTAGGACTGAAGAGTCCTTCTCCGCTCGCTTCTTCCTCCTCGTGTTTTAAATATGAAGGCCGTGCTTTATTTTTCCATCTGGTTCTTGCAGTTAGGGGGCACCGTTTACAGTTATGGCCTGTCTGGCTCTGTGTGGGAGGCATCGATTTTGGAAAAATGTGGTTTAAGCTACTGAGAAAACTCCCTGTTTTTTAGAACTACTTTTTTCTTGTTGTGTTAAATGTAGCTGCTGATCTAGATCGCTCATTTCTACTGACGAGTGCTGCATAATTCTGTAGAACTGCAGTCAGCTCCTGGGCTTTTTTTATGCTGCTTGACAGGCTTTATGTGGGCTTGGTGCTAAGGAGTTCTCTCTGACCTCAAATTCCTTGATAGACAATCTGTCAGCTTTGGAAATTCCAGGAGAGTGGAAGAAAGAGGATACAGTGCTGGTGTATGGTATCTTTTCGTGCATGTAAATCAGCGTTTCAGCTGTTCTTTGCTCCTCCATTTTATACTTGTTAGGTGTTTGGAATTGAAGGGTACAGTTTTTATTGGGTTCTTATGATTAATGCCTTCTTTTCCAGGGGTTTGCCACCACCACAACAGCAACAGATGCTGAGCTTACGGGCAACAAATCAGCCGTCGCTGCTCAATGCCAATCCTATGCTTCAGCGGGCCTTACTCATGCAGCAGATGCAAGGTACTGTCGTTATGGGAGACGCTTACTTATTGGAGTTACTTAATCATCCATCATGGACTGAAACCATAGTATGGCTATTTCTTGCTGAACCATCACAGTCCTTGTATTTGGCAGTTCCGTTTGTCATCTTTTTTTATTATTATTATTATTTTCTCTTCAAATTTGTCCATAGTCTGCATCACAGAGGTTCTTCAGTTGTTCAAAATCCCGTGTGTCCAACTGTTCACAACTGGGAATAGCGCTAGAAGGTATCAGGTTAGATACTACATACGTGCCTTCCCTCTCAGACTTGGTGGAGCGAGTATTTTTTCAGCAATATATTTAGATAAAATACTTAGGTTTTTATTATTTGTTTGTCTTTCTTGGTTGGAAAGTTAGCCCAATTTATTTCATTGTCTGTTACATGCACGCTAACCTTGTTTGCGGTAGATATTTGTCTTCGTCCAAACTTAGTGCGATACATACAAATAAAGTATATTGTGGTGGAAAATGGTTCGGGTTTCAATTCTCTTGTGAAATGTCAATTCCCTGAAATGACTATCGTTTGTGTGGTGGATAATATCGCTGTTCTTCCATCACTCTGTTTCCACAAGTGGATTTTTTTTGCCAGATGTGATGTTTTTCAAAACAAATTTATGAAGGTGCCTTAATAATAGCATTGCTAACATAAAGATACTGGGAACAAAGCTGTGTTCGTATTTTTGCTTGTGTCTTAACCTGACAGCTCTTTTCAACACAGAAAATCAGTACCTGGGATAGTTTTAAAGTGTCTAGTTTAGATTAATGCCAGCAATTTTTATCTTCCCTGTGAATCATGCCCAGATGTGAAGACAATAGATTTATTCTGCATGTCGTTAACTCTCCTTTTGTTCTCTCTTGCCCATTTAACGAGAGGGCTCTCTAGTGACTCCAGTGGCTCTCTACAGATCTCTCTCAGGTTGTAGGGAAACTGGCAGGGAAAAAGGACAAGCCACGCTCTGAAGATTGGTGTATGTATTTGTGTCAGGAAAAAAGTCTGACTCCACTTTAGTCAGCTGTACTCCTTTCAGATCTGTTTGATGTTAGCATGGGCTGACCTTTTCCCTAAAGCAAAATCTCTTATTGAGAAGTTGTATTTAAATAGTACGCCAAGGAGCTGGGGGAAATTAGATACGAGAGCAGGATAAGGTATGTTAATGAACACGCTACATGCACTTTGTCTTAGCGTTGTTCCTCCTCTTTTCACCTCTACATGCTGAGTTGAGTTGTGACTTCTCTTTCAATGATCTACACCAGCTAGCTACAGGTAATGTAATATGGTTGCAAGGTCCAGTGTGGCCCTTCTTAGGGATCTGAATTTTTTTGGTCATTCAGGTTTGGGTTACATGCAAGAATATCTGATGCTGTAGTATTTCTGTACCTGGGAAACATCAGCATCAATAATTCATTGCCTGTATGTGGCTTCAGCAGTGGGGATAGGAAAAGAGAAATACTTCAAATTGAAATGGATGTGTGATTCTTTAGAGGTACTAAACCAAAAGCAGAAGGTAATTTCTTGCCTTACAGGCTGTTGTTTGTTTTTTTTTAACACAGCTATTTCTTCTTACAGTAAGAGATTACTTATGGTAAGTAATAAGAGATTAGATGACTTCTGAAGACACACATGGAGGAGTGCTTCCTATTGCATTGCAGGCTGTAAACAGTGTAGCTTGGTTGTTCAGATTTTGGGCGCCTGTCTCCAGACTTCACTGCCCTGTGTTTGATAGCTGCTAAAAAAGCCCGAGTGTGCACTAATTCAAGTGAGCGATTAAAAAATCGCAATATAAGTCCAGGTTCCCAGAATGGTGGACAGCTTCTGAGGGTGTAGCTGAGAGCTGAGGCATCTGGCCACTTCCATTCTGTGACCCCTGAAATGGAGGTAGCGAGGGCTGCCTTAGTAAGAAATTGTTGAGATGTAGTTTATAGTCTGTGGATGCGGAAAAGACCTGTTCAGAAAGCAGAGCATTGTAATTGGAAAGGGCAGAATCTCAAGCGTAGTTTCGGTTGACATGTTGAACTTGTGTGATAACCAGGTGGCAGAGAGGACTGTGGAATCTCGTGTTTGAAAAGTCCAGTGTTACGTGAAACGCTGTTATAGCTTGTGATAAACAACATCCGTACTATGGTGTGAGCTGCCAGCTGCACAAATGTGGGATGAATTTTCGTTTTTTCAGACGATTTTTTGTAAAACAAGACCTTGTTTGTTGCAAACACAAGTGCTAGTGTGCTTTTCCGATCAAATAATTGCTCTAATGATCTTAGCCTGCAGTGACAATTATAATTAAATAGCCTAATACATGGTAATAGTTGCTATCACATCAAATTCTGTTCTGTGGGTGCTGAAGAAGGTAGAGTGTAGAGCACCCATACAATGCCCAGGAAAGTACAGGGTCGTGCATGGAGGAGCCCTTCCCCTCTCTACCTGCTGCTTGTACAGGTGGAGGATTTTCTCTCTCCTCTGCACACTGCAGGGTGGTGATACGCTGTGTGTTTGCATTTATAGGAAACCTGCGTGGATTTAACATGACAGCGCCAGCACTGCAGCAGTTTTTCCCTCAGGCTACAAGACATTCCCTCCTGGGGCCGCCACCTGTTGGGGTCTCATTAAAGCCGACTCGGCTGGGCTTCCCCAGCCTTCCCTTCCAGCGGCAGAACCGGACTTTTCGCAAGGTGGGTTTGTAGTTTCCAACTGTTCAGGAGCTTTATGCTCCTTTTGCACTTGCAGCAGTCGGTTGTATTGTAGGTGGACAACAACAGAAAAGGGAAAGCGCCTTAGAATGAAAACTACATTTTCCACCCTGCTGCTGACACAGAAATGCAGAAATAAGTCCATCCCTAAGGTTCTTGTGGTCCGTATTTACGTTTCTGATGCAAATGTAACTTGTTACTTCTTGCCCAAGAGAGAGAATTCCTCATAGCAGAACTATTTAAACCTAAGAAATAAAAGGACCCTTTAGAAGTACCAGCTTCAAAGTAATTACAACGGAAGAAGTCCCGGCTGAGTGCTTTGCTCTTCAACAGAGGCCAGAGTTCTGCCCCAGTGGCCTTTCAAAGTAGTTTGTTGTTCCCAAACAACTTGTTTTTACCATAGACACTGTCTCTTTGGGCTGTTTTCCCTTTTTTAAATACCAGGATCATATTTGTTTTTGTGGATTTTGTAAAATCTACTTTTTTAAAAAAAACCCACCTTTCTCACTTTCGACCGTTAAGCCCTCTTTTGTATCCTGAAAATGATTCTTGGATTAATTGAGCAATACTTCCCTCTTCTTAGATTAGCTTTTGCATGTTTGGTCCTGTTCTGTCAAAAAAATGTGGTGGATAAGGTAGACTTCCCCTCTTGGATTGTTCCTTTTTCCAGAGTGGAAAGGAAGGGGGATTATTTGGGACTATTCTTTTTCCCCACCGTGCATCTCTTGCCAGAGTCCCTTTGAAGTGATCCTATTCTCTCTGCTACTTAAAGCACTGGAGAAATGTTATGGGCTGCCTGTAGAATTTAAGTGCATTGCTCTGTTTAACCATGTAAAACTTGCCTGAACCAAGACAGTCCATTGTAAACCATTTATTCCCCTCCATTACCGTGCACTGGAATTCCTATTTCTGCCCCACAGTAAAAGTCTGGTGCTTTGGGGCAGTGTGTTGGGTTTGAGGAAGGATGGAGAGCTGGTAGTGACTCACTACCCATTGCAGGACTTCCAGAGGGTCCCTGACAGGAAGCGGGAACTGGATCCTGGTTCTTCATCTCAGACACAAGGTGATGAGAAAACAGAAATCCCGGAGGGAGTGCAAGCAGGGGCAGAGCAGAACAACTCCTCGCCATCCACAGGTAAGGGGGAGCTGGTAGTGAAACAAATACTTCTAGACGTGATAAACTTCTCCTTACTATTCCTGCAGCAAAGGCTGGAGGTGGCTTTAGTCTTAATCAGCTACATTTCTCTCTAACTGTAAATACTTAAATTGCCTGTGACAGCCTTCTGCTATGTACTGCGTATCTACTTTTTTTTCCTGAATATTTTTTGGTTTTACATGCTAGCTCCATAGCTCATGCATGGAAGCCTCTCAGAAGTCACTTTGACAGTGAGCGCCATTTAAGATGAGGGGAAAAAAAACCAGAACGGGTTTGAAATCAAAGCTTCTGCATTGCCTTACCCATACTGAACTGAGTATCTGATGGAGTCAAACACGTAAAGCTGAACCAGTTGCAGTCAACATGCTAAGGAATAGATGAGCTGAAAGGCTGCTTGTACTTCAGTTTTCAGAACAGAAACTGCTGGCACTGAATCTCTTACAGTGTCGGATACAATACAGATGTGGGAATGTCCTTTCTGATGGAAGACTGCCTAATCAAAAAGTGCAGGCATATGATGAGATTGTGACCAATGTATATGCAGTGGGGAAAATTACCTGATTAAATGGTTGCTGTCAGGTAGATAGCTATGCCACTGTGGCTTATATTAATGTTCCTATGATCTGGGCTCTTGTCACCTGGGTATAGGACTAAGACCCACATAGTAGACATAAACATAGATTTCTTTCTCATACAGTAACATCTGCAATAAAACTCAGATCTCTCTGTTCATTATCTAGCCTTGTCACCACAATTCTCAAATTCAGAATAAGAATTGTATTGTAGTATTTGCTCTAACAGAGTTTGATTGGCATTGGCCATTCAGTTAGGGAACGTGCTCAGGGTGGCATGGTCTGCTTTGCTAAAGGAGATCTCCTTCTGTGTTCCTGCAGAGCCAAGAACTCCAACAGAATCTGTGTTGAACATGGAGCCTGCAGCAAAAAGACTGAAGAGGTACTTACTGAATGGGTTATTGAAATAGTTACTGGGTTTAGAATTACTGTCTGATTTTATTTTCTAATATTAGGGCTGTGCTGTACTGGCTTGATGTCTAGCATGTAGGAGGTATTTCAGATGCTCGTGGACAATTCATGATGCTTGCTGAGATCCAGGATGATGTAGGGTCTCCGCTATGGGTGATCCAACTATGGGAATGAAAAATAAGAGGGAGCTCATGTAAACATGCAACAAAGTGGAGTTTGCTCATGTGGTCTCCTGCCAGGATTCTTGTAAAAACCACAGAGGTTCTTTTCTATTCTCATATATTTATCTAATGTTCTTCTGTAAACGTCAAAAAGGAAAACGAGCAGGCACATATCAGCAGAGAGGAAAAGCCTTGAAATTTGTTAGGTTACAGTAAGTGTAGGAGAGGGTAGTTTATTTTGAGGAATGAGAAAGGGAAGGGAATCAATACTCCCTAGTATCCAAGCCTGTATCCATGAGCGTTGAGTTCAGTATCCCCTCTGCAAAGATTGCCTTGCCAGTACCCCTGTCTGGTGGGTAAAAATAGACAAAGGCAATCCTATTATCCGCAAGGGATGCGCGGGCAGGCTGGCCA
The DNA here is from genome assembly GCA_013399095.1 of Psophia crepitans. NCBI lineage: Eukaryota > Metazoa > Chordata > Aves > Gruiformes > Psophiidae > Psophia > Psophia crepitans. Next base: position 426,008 of record VWZZ01001807.1, on the reverse strand, counting down.
TGGCAGGCCTGTCTTGGCACTCCCTGCCTCTGCGTCGGGTGCAGGAAGGAACAGCCAAGGCAGTATTGCCATCTAGTGGGAAGGCACGTCACGGAGCTCCTGGTGCCATCTGCACGGTGCTGTGCCTCTCCCAGAACTGTTGCTGTTAGCTGGTGCAGAGGGAGAAGAGGAGGGAGTGAATACAGATTTCTGGAGGCATCGATTTGAGAATTCTCCAACATATGTTAATGACTATGAGTCAGGACTCCTGGGTCCTCTTATCTTCCCTGTTAACAATTCGCTGTGTGGTTTTGGACAAGTTTCTTCACCTCTCTGTTTCCCATCTGTAGATTAGAGATTAATGGCTAGCTTTAGGGAGAGTATTCCAGGATTACTTTGATGTTCAGATATTACCTTGATCATGTAAAACATTAAAGAGTGATAAATATTATGTGACCAGGGACCATCGTGAATTACGGACTCTGATTAGCAAGAAAGTGAATAAATTCAATTAAAGCTAAGTCAAATGCATTTGATACTATGCTTTGTTAATCTGTTTGCCAAAGCTAATTTAATTTTAATTACATTAATATTTAGTAGGGTATTAATCAAAGTCCTGTTACATGCACTGAAAAAAGAATCAAGTCTGAGGAATGACAGGTCTCACTGCAGCAAGCCTGCTATTAGGAAAATCCTTTCCTAAGCATTAGTTAGGGACTGCCAGATTTGATGCATATATTATGGCTGGTATTTACTTAGAATAGATCATTCCTTAGCTTTTTTTTTTTTTTTAAGTGTTTGTGTTTACTGGAAAAAAAAAATTCACTGTTCTCATATTGCCCTTCACAGATGAGAATGGCATTCCCCCCATCCATGTCACAAACTTTTGTTTCATGCTGCATTGTTCCTTTTCCCTTTGGCCAGGAATACCAGCCTCCTTCTTCGTTTCAGGTTTTTCCCACTTCTGCCTTTTCTCCTATGTACCATCTGTATGCCTGGAACAACATCCTCATTCTAGTGCAGAAAGCACTCATCATCTTCAAATCCTCCTTGAACACCCACTTCTTCTAGCATGGCCTGACAAGTATCCATGTAATACCATTTCCTCCTTAGATCATGATCCTGATGGCTTTTGCTCCCTTAGATTGCTCCTTAGATTTGCAGTTTAGACTGCAAACCCTTGCCCTGGAGTGCTGTCACCATCTGTGTGTGGTATAGTGTTGAGCCTGCTGGCAGCACTTGACAAATAATGTTAATGCCAGCCACTCGTTTTCTTCGTGTTTGCACTGCCCAAACCCTGCTGCATATTTATAGCCATGTAACCCAGTTACATTATCACTTATCAATCTGATAAATTATGCGGTGCTTGTGTGTTTGGATCACTGGATGCAGTACCTGCACAGTCTGCGCTCTTGCTTGTGCAGAATGTGCTGCTCCCTGTTGGCAGGAGGACACCAGTGGGTGGGATATTGAGCCGACCTGAGAGAGAAGACACTGAAGTCATGGTGAAAAGTGTTAGCCCTGATAGAAAAATAGGGGATGGAGAAAGACACTGTAAAGTACGCTTTGTGCCCTCTGCGAGTCCACCGTTTATCCTCAGCAGTCCCCTCAGGATCTTTTTCCTCCTTAGCACATCACCAGTACCAAATAAAACAAAGCAGTGTCTTTTTCATTTGTCTTGTACAGCTCTGCTTCCCCCACAAGCAGAACTGTGGGGACTCTGGAATGAAACGGCTATGAATAGAGGAGGCAGTTACAATGAAATCCCTGTGAGATACGACTAAGTGCCAGTTCAGTTCTGACAGGTCTCTGTGTGTTCCCTCATGCCCAGAGCAGCCTGGAGTACTGTCCAGGTATTGCAGTTTCCCTGCAGGTCACCAGTCAAGAGTGAGCTCTTGGAGCTCTTATTAAAAATATTTCCTGTATGAACTTACTCCCCTGCAGGCCTCTTGCAGGAGAGGGCAGTGATCCAAAAAATCAGTTTTAACCTTCTTGTCCAGATATTTGGCTGCTGTTTCTGAATCTGTTCTAGAATGCCCACTCTTCATTGTTTTTATTTATTTCTGCTGAATCCTTGCCTGAAATACCACTTCCAGTAGCTTATTGATTTGGGTGTTTAGTGGAAAGTCTGGTAGCTTAGACCTCAGTCTGTGCCTTGGTGTGTTTTCTGAATGTCTTCGTAACATGGCAAATAAGGTAATTTTCTTGATGTCCTTTAAGTGTGACTGAGGAGTCTGCATTAGAGGATGCCACAGACAGCAAGGAAGCAGGAGAGTCAAGCACCCATGTCCAAGCTGATGGTGAGTTGCTGGGCGCAGTGATTTGCACTCTTTGCTGAAACTGTACCTGTAGATCAGCATCTGTAGATCCTGTGGGTCTTGTCAGAAATGTCCTTTCTCCAGTCATACAAGATGGGAACAGAAGGAGGAAAATCTAGGAACCAAGTCCAGATATAGTCCCCCAAAAACGTGTTGTCTAACAAATGCAAATGATGGGAATTTTCCCTCTTTAATAAGGATTTCTTTGGAGAAAGGTTTGGGAACTGGGCTTATGGCCAACAGCACTGTGAGGAAAGCTCCCTGACTTCATTCACCTGCTGCTTTGTTTTTTCCTGTCATTGCTATTTTGATTTAAGGCAGCTAAAAGGACTCTCTCTTCCTAGGTACGGACAATGCAAAGGAGTACACAGCTGAAGATCTGTCTAAAGAGAGGAGATTCACTGAGGAACCAAAGGCTCCTGAGGTGAGTAGACACCGCTCTGTGCAGGCTGGGGTGGTGCAGAACATAAAATCTCTCTTTCCATCCCCGAGAAGCCCGTTGCCACTGGGAACCAGATGGCACCCACGTCTGGAGTTCTGTCTCCTGCTGTAAGCTGTTGTCCCTGGCAATAAGGCATAATATGTCTGCAATTAGCACGCAGTTTGCTCTGACTTGCTGCTTTTGTACCTCTGCTAGCCTGCACCTTACCTGCTGCTGGCTGTTTGTGGATGCTGGGGTTTGTTAAGATTTCAGTATTTGTCTGGAAAGATGGAAAGTTGAACTGAAAGAGCGACTGGAAAATACATGTATTGAGGGCCATAACTAAATACATCCTTTATGTTGCTGAAGAGCAGATTGAAAAAAAAAAGGACGTGATGGTAAAGGTGCAGCTGTGGGACTTGCCATCACAGCAGGAATAAGCAGATGTTGGGGGCGTCTGTGCTTTTGAAAGGCAGCTTGGAAAAATGAGACAGGTGAAGCCTGCCGCCTGAGAGTCTTTTGCATGAAATACCTTGCCCCCATACTAGATGTTAAACCAGGATCTTACGCTGTGTAAATCTGTAAGCAGACAAAGATTTAATCCGTGGTGTGAATCAGAGCCAGTAGTCTTCCATAATTGGAGACGTTTGTTGATATGATCAAAGGTATCATCCTTCCCTTGTTCAAGTTCCTTACTCCATGAGGTGTGGTGCTGAATTGCCTTTAGTTCTGCAGTGGAGAAATGTGAGCTGATCCTGTCCCTTCCCAAGGCATTGTTTGTTGCTCCAGTCTCTGGAGACTGGATTGTACAGCATCCACAGAGGCTGTAGAAACAACCACCTGTACTAACAGGCCTAGTACTATGACACAGGGATCGCTGATTTAGCAGTGTTGGAAGGAGTGTGTACGAGTCTTTCTGATCAGCCTCCCGTGGATTCAAGCCTAAATGTGTTTTCTTAAGGGGTAGAGAGCTTAGGTCACATACAAAAAGCAGTTGTAATTTATAGCGTCTTCTACTGAGAGATTGGACTTCATCTTGACTCCTTTATTTTGGCAGGTGTTGAGCTCTGGAGGTTCACTGAAAGTGACTATCCAGCAGAGCAGTGAGAGCAGAGCTATCAGTACAACAGCTCTGAAACCAGGGCACTGGACCTGCGAGGTGGGCGCAGCTGATCCCAACCCTGAATCGGTCCTTAAATTCTACTGTTACATCTGCAAGACCAACTGCTGCAGTCAACAGGTAAAAATCCACAGGGCTGACTGGGATATGGGTGGTCAAGAGAGGTGAATTAGATGGCTGGCTGCCATGGGGAGGTGCAGCAGGAGACTTGTTAGCAAGGGCTCGTGCTTCAGGAACAAGGAACAAAAAATGATGACAAGCTTGCAGATAAAATAAACCTCTCCTGAAGAGCTGGCAATCAACCTGCTAGAGAGCGAATGTGGGTGGATCCACAGGCAGCCATGCTCTTAAGCTTTTATACCATTTCATTGTTAAAAAGCAGTCAAGAGAATGGAAAGCATAGCTCATACCTATTATTTTCTCCATTTTGAATACATTTAAACGGATTTTTCTCCTAACTTCTCTCACAGAATTTCCAGTCCCACATGGCTGGAATTCAGCACCAGCAGCGACTTGGGGAGATTCAGCACATGAGCAATGTTTGTTTTGTTTCACTACTGCCCATGGTGAAGGAGCAGAAGGTGCTGGCAGAGAAAGATGGGTAAGTGTTGGTCTGCACTAGAAAACACAATCTGAATGTGGACTTAACATGGGTTCTAAAATTCCCCGCTGCACCAGGGTGCCCCTCTGTTCTAGGTAAGGTACAAAATCCCTCTGGTTTCAGGGGCCTTAATCTCCTTCATGCAACTTTCTTCCTGCTGAAGGATACCAGTGTTGACTTTGACCTGCTGTGTAGTTTTTAATACAGTAGATCAGGTCAGAGACTTGTTTTAACTGGTGCCTTTCTGTCAGCATGAGCTAAAGCAACCTGTATAAATGCCTGGGAAGAGGAGAAGATAAATCCAAGCCTGTAAAGATAGGAATGCTGGGAAAAACAACACCAAGAACAGATTGCAAACTGCAGTATTCTATGGAAAATGTAAAAAGATGTGACTTAGAGATATATCCATTCTCACTTCAGAGAGACCCAGCAGCGATGGTGTAACACTTGTCAGATACACTTCACAGGGGATCTAATCAAACATCGCAGGACCCAGGAACACAAGGTAACAACCATAGCATGGATTTCATCTTTGCACTGACCTTTTCGTGCGAGTTGAGTGGAAGAGTCTAGCATTTCCTGCTCCCCAAGCAGCAAAGGAAAAGTGATTGGAGTGGAGAGATGGATGTCCTCACTAAGGGCACTGACGTGCTACCTACTGCCTCTGAACACTGGCAGTGTTTGAACTTCCAGTTCTCATGCTATGTCGGTATGGCCTGAAGCACCTCTAGCTTATAATTCTTGACTTCCCTCAATAAATATGGCCTATCATACTCGCCTAATCAATTGAATGGAAGAATTGGTGGGCAGCCTGTAAATTTTCAAGCTGAAATTTAGGCAAGACATCATATTTATTGGCTCCTAGAGGAGAAGTGCCAGAACATCTTTTGTAAGCCACATTTGTTTTTCTGTGCATGTTTTCCATCTTTTTGGCAGACGAGAGCTGGAGAGTCCTTTCTGTTGAAATGAAGATTCTATTTGTGGTCTCTCTGTTTTAGATGCAGGGGCTGTGGCTTTGTTTCACTCAAGATTTATCTGCATTTCCCCAAAGTGGTGCCTCTTGTGACTTACTGAATTGTCACTCTTTCCTTAGCTGGCCAAACGCTCGCTTCGTCCTTTCTGCACTGTCTGCAGCCGACACTTCAAGACCCCTCGCAAGTTTGTGGAGCATATGAAGTCCCCTGAGCACAAACAGAAAGCCAAAGAGGTAACACTGCTTGAGTGGAGAGCTGCACAGGACTGGAAGCTGCTACACTGTGGAGCAGGTTAACTTTGTGTTTCCCTGACTATTGCAGGGATAAAAAGAAGATGTACAGTTCTTCCAGCCCTGTTTTAATTTTCATCTTTGGCTGGATTTCAAGTGTTAGAGCTTAAAGAAATTGAGTGAAAAAGGAACAAGGAGTTAGATGTGTTTAGAGGCGAGATAGCTTTGTGCCTCTTTTGCAGTCCCTTCTACTCATCAAAGGCAGTCTGTTCAGAGTCTGGCATCTTCCTTGGCTAAATGGAGAGTGCAAAATTGATCTGATCTTTCTTTTCTGTACCTGACAGGTGAGGCTAGGAGAGAAGGAGTTGGGCAGCCCGGAAGATTCAGAGGAGTTGATCACAGTGGATGCTGTTGGCTGTTTTGAAGATGATGATGATGAAGAGGAGGAGGAGGAGGGGGGAGCTGATGAGGAGGAAGACCCTGATGTAGTGCTGATAGAGAAGGAGGATTCTGCTGCCAAGCAGGTATGCCATGCAAAAAAAGGAGAAGGAATGATCTATCTGAGAATCTGCTGCAGGATCCTGTGACTTAGTTGGTCTTGGCTGGTTGAGCTCAGGGTTTTGAGAATCCAGTCAGCCTTGCACCCTACAGCCAAAGGGTGAGGGCTCTGGGGTTCTTCCAGAGCACAGGACGATGCAAAAGAGAATCAGGCAGCACGTGTGGGATGCAGGAAGACGTTTCTGCTGTGCTGTACAGCTCCTACTGGTGCCTTCAAACATTACCTTGTTGTTGAGGAGCATAAGCAACACTTCTTCAAGGGAAACAATTCTGACAAAACTATTGACATAGTCTCTTTGCATAGCCTGACAGCACTTTGGTCTCATAGCAAACGTGTGTGGAGGTTTATCTTGATAAATACCATTTTCGCAGTAAAGAGCAGTTACCAAGAAGGAGGTACATGGCTAAGCTTCTTCAGGCTTGGAGTGCAATGGGCATTTTTAAGCCTCCTGACATTGGGGTTTGTATCTGGCCCTAACCAAATGCTGTGCAACTCCATCTCTGGTATGTGAATCCTGTGTTTTGCTCCCAAGCTTACCAGAAAAATGTAGGAGCCCAGGAAGAGAATTGGCATAGATACAGTAGGCACTAATGTTCTTTTGGTTTCCAGACTGGGCTGAAAGAAGTGTCTTTGGAGGATTACGAAGGAAGCGAGAAGTATTGTCCAGACACAGCCTATGGTAAGCAAGCAGAGTTAAGCACAAAGGTCCACAGAGCCTCCTCTGGCCCCGTGCTCTGTCCGTAAGAGAGCATGGTCTCTACCTACTGCTGTAACCAGTTCTTGGGCTGTAGTGCTCAGCACCTGCATTGGACTGCTCAGCAGGTCACTGCTCCCTAGAGAAAGGCCCAAACGTTGTTTTTTTACTGTGTGATAAAACATAAGGATGTGATTGATGTTTGTCAGCTGCCTTTTGCTTTGGAGAAGAAAGGATGAGAACCAGATACCTTACTGAGGTAGGAAATGGAACGAGCAGGGCAGGAGCACTGAAGAAGCAGGTAGCAAATGAGGGATGCTCTGGAAGGATGGAGCCTGGAAGCATATTGATTAGAATGCTTTCCAACAGAAATGCAGCTTGTATGGAGATACTGAGCAGTACTGACAGTATCGAACTCTCTGCCAGAGCCCAAACTGTGCATGTTTCCTCTGCCTCAGAACCCCCACGCTCTACCTAGCGGTTATTCAGACATGTTGCTGGACTGGTGGGCGGTATTGCCTCCAGATGGCTGTCTCTGATCCCCACCCTGTAAGCGATTCTGACTTCAAACCTCTAATGACCACTCGTGTTGTGAGGAGGGCAGCTCTGCAGAGGCTGTTTTGTGCCCAAGGAGAGCTCTGTTTACACCAATCTTCCATATTGCTGTAACCTTTCACTATCGTGTGGCAGATGGAATAATGATTCATGCTGTGAATGTTCTCTGCGTGTTCCTCTTGCGCGCCTGCTGTCTTCTGCTTGGTTTGATCCCATTGCATTAGATCACATGTTCTCTGTAGTTTTCCATTGTATTCTTTTTTTCCTTCCTCCCCGCCCCCCCTTAATGCTCTGTGTAGTTTCTTTGCTCTGGCAGCCAGATTTCTCTCTGAATATCAGCCACACAGCCATTCCATGGTAAGATGAGATATTCAGCAAGTCATCTTGCAAATCCCTGATTAACAGAAGCAAAGAATTCCACTTTTCTTTTTCTCCCTCCCCTTCCCTTTTAACATGCTTTCATTATTTGAGTTCCATTCAATGTGATCCGTGATCTCCCTTCCCCTCCCGTTTCACAGGCCTGGATTTTCTGGTCCCCGTCGCAGGTTACCTCTGCAGGCTGTGTCACAAATTCTACCATAGCGACTCTGCTGCCCGGCTCGCACACTGCAAGTCCCTGATGCATTTTGAGAACTTTCAGGTTAGACCCTTTGGCGATTGCATGGCCTGGCATTTGTTACCCCTGTGCGTGTCTCTTCAGCCAATCCACCACGTTAGCTGTCTCGTCTTCAGTTCGTTTCCATCATCCTTGGTGTTCGTTGTGCCATAGCTTTCTCCTGGTGTGCTCTGTGTTTGTCTCCCATCACCCCCGTAGATCTAAAACTAGTCCAGTCCTGCTTCCCAGCTACTGCTGCTGTCATCTTGTTGCCCATTTCTGGCTGGAAATCTTCCTCAGAGTGTCTGCTCTGTTTGCTGAACCTGTGGAGTCTGTCATTCAGTCTAGGCCCCTTCTCTCTTAGACAGGTTACAGGTGGGTCAAGATGGGGAAAGAACAAGAGTTGGAGGTTGTTCCTTTTAAAGAAAGCTGGTACATACGCATCTTTTCATGCGATACTGCAGGAACAGCTCCTTTAGCCAAAATTGCGGGTGTGATTCATCCTTGAAGGGGCCTGGTAAAATCGGATATTCACTTCAGAAATCCGGAAATTTAACATTACAGACTTTGTGTGATGGAAGCTACAAGATGGTGAGAGTCCATTTGGTCCCCAGGGTCAGCCCGCAGCAGGAAGTCAGTCAGTTTGTCTGTCTGTCTGCTCCCCTCTCCTAGAAACTCCTTAGCACAAAGCTCTGCCAACTGATGCTGCTCCTTTGCTTTACTGGCTCTACCTACAGAAACCGTATTGCCTTTGCTGCTTTCGTATCTAGAAGCTTTTCCTTCTGGGCTGGCCTGGAATCTGCCTCCATCGTTCTGTCCTTGTTGACTTGCCAGGGGGTGAGGGGCCTGGATTAGTACCTTGTGGTGGGTACGCAGGGCTTGTGCTGTCTCTGCCTTCTCCTGCATCCACTGCCTGGGCCTGTGCAGGAGGGCGATGTTCCCTGACCCTGGCAAAGAGGGAGGCTCCCACACGGACTCTGTCCTCTGCTTGCACCCAAAATCCATTCCAACAAAAGCCAGTGTGCTTCTCTACCACCAATGTATCCGGCTTTTGTTAGAGTTTAAGAACAAAATAAATCACTTAGAGCAGTGGATTTAGAGTGGCAAATAGCAGAAGACCCCCCACAGCTGTTCCTTCATGGTTGCTCATCTTCTCCCACTCCTGCAGCTAGTCATTTCAGGAATGAAGGAATCAGCCTTGCAGTTTTCCTGGCTTATTTTAGATCAGCTTGGAGTGAAACTGCAGTAGCAGTGTGCATGCCTCCCTTTTGGCCCACTTAGAACTGAAATCAGATGCTCTTCAAATGGATGCCAGAGTGACCTGCAGGGATTATTTATGACAAGAGTCCAACCTTAAATATCTGCAGGCAGATAACTATTATTCTTGGCTGCCTAGGTGCCTTGGGGTTGCCACAGCCTGAGTTAAATCATTGCCAGTTTCTGGGGTACTCTGATGAGAGTAGCTCAGCCGAGGGTTTCAAAGCAGAGACCTGTCTGCTGGTGAGGCAGTTCACAGCATCGCTTTGAAAACAAATTGGCACACTTACACCTGGTTTAATTTGGGTACAACGTTATGACTTGACTGTTCCAATGTGTTATATGATATTGTGCATATCCCATTATTTGAGGACAGGGAAAGAGCAAGCCTGCAATGCGGAACTGAATTGCACTGTAAAGCTGCCTGTCTGTGTGTCATTCCACGTTGCAGACTGCGGTAGAGCTGCTTAAGGCAGTGGTGAAAGCCAGTGCGCTCAAAGTAGTTTCCTTAAATTGTCAGGTCTAATGGTAGTGCTGGTTCCAGGGACCCTTCGGGGAGAGCTGAAAGTGAGTTGATTGTGGAAGAAACTGCTGGGGAAAAGAGGGAGCTTTGGTTTATTTCTTTAGGACTTGAAGTCCAGATTTCTAGGGCATGTTAGACAGCTATAGAGAGTCGCTGTGTTTCCGAAATCAAGTCTGGAAAATGGCTAGTAGCCATTTAATCTCTTTACAGACCTCTACTGGTTCATCGTGATAGCTAGTGCAAATGAGTCATTTTATTGATGATATGCTTACCTTTGTACTGTAGAGAACCTCAGTACCTTGTAACAAGAAGATATTCTTGATATCTTAGTGCTCCTGTCAAGTTTCACTGACTGCACAGATTGTATCAGCTGAATAAAAAAAAACTTAAGCTTTTAAGTGACATCTTGCTTTGGCTGATAAACATTAAATCCCTGTGCTGTAGCTGAGGGCAGTGCATAGCCTCATGTATCCAGGGTACACATCCAGAGTTACATCCTGGCAGTAGCTGAAGCAAGAGCTGTCACTTGCACTGTTACATCTACAGAGTCCTCAGTCTGACGGAGATGTAACAGTTGCCAAAACATGAGGTTTGTCTCAGGAGCCACAGGCGTGCCATGCACTCGCTCAGTAATGCGAGAGGGACTTCAGTTTTTAATATTGCCACTTTTCCCTCACAGGAGCTGACCCTTCTCTGCTTGAAAGCCTCAGCAGCCAGGCCAGGAGAGCTGCCGAGACAAGTTGTGCCCATGCAGATGCTAGCTGCCGCTCACCACTGTTTTTGTGCAGGTTTTCCTGGACCAGCTGCTACTTGCTGCAGTGACAGTAGCTGAGCTGGGCTTATCTCTCACGCTGGTTTGTTTGTATTTGCAGAGATACAAGGCAGCGAGGCATCGTACCACAGCTGCCTACCCCGAGGCTCCTTTGCATTCCCAGGGCTCCAGCTCCCAATTGCTGGATGATCCGCAACAGCCTCCTGCTACAGCAGCAGATACCAGCAAGATGAATGACGATCATGGGATAGACAAGGAGGGTTCAGAGCTGTCAGCCCTGCAAGAACAAACTTTGAGGTCTCCGGAGGGTAAGGGTGAGCTGGCCACCTCTGTGGCAGAGGGCAAAAGCCTAGCCAGCGTGACTGACGACGTATGTGGAATCTCGGTTGTAGATGACCTACAGGAAGAGAGCAAGTCCACTACCACCCGTGCCGATTGCCCGCTCCCTGAAGAGAACCGCACCGTCAGGGAGTTGTTGGGATGCGCTGTGTCTGAGGAGGAGGAGGAAGTCAATGCAGCCAGGCAAAGGGAAGGCACAGACGACTGCCAGGATCCAGAGAGCAGAGGGGGTTTAGGACAGAACGAGGCAGCAAACACAGGCCAGGAGGCAGCAGCAGAGCCTTCCTCCCTAGACAAAGGTGAGACAGTCAGTCTTACCTCTGCTGGGTGCAGACGCTCTACTAGGCGCAAACCCAGATAGAGTGGCCTTAAAGGGGGAGCCCTTTACATATGATATTTGCTGGAAATGTTTATTTTCGGAGTCTTTTAATAGAGCAAAAACCTTCAACTTTACTGCTGTTTTTATTTTAAGAATAAAATAAGCCTGGCTTTAGCGTGTCTAATACAGGATGGTGTTGGTTATTACTCGCACAGCTGGGATACAGCAATTATGTGGAAAGACTGAGGCTTGGATTGTTGAACCTGAAAGGCTGCGGTAACATGATTTCCACAGGGGATGAAGTTCATGAAGTAGATGGATGCAGACTTATTTTTTTCACTAAGAATTCTTTGTAGTTCCCCTCTTGTTTCCTTTTCAGGCAGAGGAAAAGTTGTGTGCCCGATTCTGCTCCTCAGAACAGTTTCCTTTCAAAGATGCACACTCTTGGACAAGCACTGTGTCCTAAGCTGGGCAAGAATGTGCATCTTGGTCCTCCGCTAATACTACAGTCTTAACACGGTCTGTTCTCAGAGTGGAGACTCTCAGGAACAAATTTTGTTTCAAACCGGATTTTAATAACAGGTTTCTTATAAATAACTTCTTTAACTTTCGAAAAAACTCCTTTAACTCTACGGAAGTAGAATAGAAAGACTTGCTTCACAGTGCTGGCCCCCCAGGGCAGGCAGGCCCCTGTCTCTGCTCTGTGTAGCTAATGCTGTGGTGGGGGCGAACTAGGCTGCTCTGCCTCTCGCTAAAGCCTGAGTCCTTAATGGCAGCGTAAGGAGCTAGGCAGCTTCCAGTAAGTCACAGACATCACCCTGGTAGTCTTAGCATCCAGTGATCTGGGACCATCTGCCAATATTTCTTGCATTGTGGTTTGTGCAACTCAAGGGGAAGCTGTAGTTTCAAGGCAGGAGCTGGCCTTTGTCACCAGAGTGACACTTAGGGGCAAGCCCGGAGTCAGCACAGCCCGTGCCTACTGCGCTTCCTGAGGGAAGGGGCCAGAGCCACAACACTCCTTGCCTGGGTTTAACAGTCTAAAAGAGCAGAGGTCATTTTTCCTCTTTGTGAAGAGGGCCTGCTTGCGAACAACCTGCATGGAATCATGGTTCTTACAAACAGCTTTAACAAGTGTTAAAAATAGGCCAGGCGCCTGTTGGGGAGCGGAAAGAACCAGCTCTCCTACATCCACCTGTGTGCTTCTGCACCTATCGCACAGCTAAAGAAAAACAGAACGTGGAGGGGAATGGCAGGACAAAACCATGGGAAGGAACAAGTAACAGGCACGAGGTACCTCTTCTATTCAAGTTTTACGTTAAGTCGGAGATCAATAAATGTCCCCTTAGCAATACCAATGGGGAGTTTGTGGCCAGCACGCTAGGCAGGAGGCTGTGATCCCTGCACGTCAGCTTCCATGTTCTGCTGCTCGCTCTGCTGCTGGAACTCCAGGCGGGTCTGGCGGTTGGACTCCAGCAGTTCTTTCAAGCAGGCGTGTAGATAATCATTCTTCTCCTCCAGGTGGTCCAAGCAGGAGTTGATCTGGTCCAGCATGGAGTTGATTGCGGCATACTCTAAAAGAAAGGGAAATGAGAGACTGGACGATGTAAGTGTATTGTCACTGCAGTCAGTGAGGGCAGCGAGAGCTCTCGCAAAACGTGTCCCCGGCACTTTGGCTGTGCCTTATCTGCCCCTGGGTGTGTGAAGGAGAATGCAGCTGCATTCTGTGCGTGTTATGTTCACTGATCAAATGAGACCAAAGGGAAGCTGGAGGACTGGTTACAAGACCTAAGGCGGGGTACCTGTGGGCTGTCCAAACCCGTTCTGCGCCTATCTGGCAGCCTTCGATCTCATACGTAAATAGCTGACCGCAGGCTGAGCGCTAGCGCGCAGCGATCTGCATTGCAACAGTCCCCAAGGGCAAGTTAGCCTTTCTACCTGCCCTGGGGATCGTCTTTCCTGAGGAGGGCGTAGGCATTTTGGCAGCGTGTCGAGGCGTTGCTATGTTCTGTGAATTATTTGTGCAAGGCTCCCAGGCTGGGATGTGCTTCCCAAGGGCCTGGCTGGGGTCAGACTGCCACAACAGCACGGCTGTGGCTGCGGCACGAGCAGGGAGAAGCCCGAAGGTGCTGGTAGTGGCGCCGTTACTTCTAAAGGGAGGTAGGCCTGGGGTGCCAAGTTCAACTGGAGGATTTTCATGCACCATTAAGGCTTTGGGTACTTCAGATTAAAACCAGACTCATTTGGGATGATCCTGACAGCTGGTTCCCTCGGTACGGTTTCTTATTTGCAGCATTTGTTTCAAGTGCAGAAGTGTTAGCCTCACTCAGTACAGCGGCATTTCAGTGATGTGTATTAGCGCTGTAAATCGGATGAAGGTAGCTGTGCTACTGAGATGGAACACTTGCTTTTGGACTGCTCCAAGCAATATTCACACAATCCTAAAGAATAACAAAAAACCAAACTGAAAAAAACAGATGTGATAAACCTCTGCTGACAAGTTACTCGGGAGCCCCAGGGGGTTACAGGAGCCCCCAGGCAGAGCCAGTCCCGTGTTCCTGTCTGAAGCCGCAGGGGCTGAGTGAGTGCAGGGAGGCAGGCATCGGGCTGCGACCCGCGGGCTGGCGACCGTGAGGCTCATGGGCTGTGGGACAGGGACACAGGCCTGTGTGGGTGGGACGAGCCCCCACCTCACCGCCTGGGGCTGGCTCCTTTGAGCAGCTGGGGGAGTGTCAGAGCCGAGCGTGACACAGGCAGTGCCTGGCCGGAGCGCTGCTCTGAGCTAACGGAGAACACCGAGAAAGCGAGGTGGATGAGGGCCAAGCTGTGCTGACGTCCCCCAGCCTCACCAGCCCAACTCTGGCCCTCTCAGCTGCCCCCCTGACACTTTTGCAGGCAGGGTGCTCAGAACACCGGGCCCAGGCGCTGCCATTACTGGCAGCTTTAAAACAACCGAATATTTAAATGTTGCAGTCATTTCCATTCCTAAGAGCTAAAGAGAAATTTCATTATTTAAAAAAAACCCTGTCCTCTTTGTATACTATTTTTGAGCTGTTCACAGCAGTGTTGCAGCCTTTCATTCTTTGGAGAGTTACGTATTTAATTTAAGCTTGTTTATAAAGTTGGGCCTCGCAGGTGTCTGCAGAGGTGGCGTTATGGGCGAGAGCATTGCTGATGTCCTTGTTTTTAAAAGTCAATCCCACAAACACGTTCTTTCCAAAGAGGTGGCAATTATCAGTATTTTGCAAACCCTGTTTCAAGGTATGTGATAACCTGAATGTCCCTGAATTAGAGCTCTGTACTTCAACCTCATATTGATGAGGCACGTTCCAATTAGCGGTGAGCAGATCCCAGCGGATACCGTAACTCCTTCTGACAAGTAACATTGCACATCAACTTGGCGAGAAGTCTGTAATCGCTGCAGGAGCCTAATTGTTCTCGGTGCCAAGAGCTCACGCAAAGGCTAGGCAAGTTGTGCAGCTTTGGGAAGCAAAAAGAATTTAACAATTTTAAAATAAGCTGTAAAAACATTCTATTTGATTGTCTTTGATTGGTTTCGAGCTTGGTGTATTTTTGTGGAAACGTTACCACATCCCCTAATGAAAACATGGAGCAGGAGTATGGCCATCACATTGTTTGCTCCTCCGTGTTCTTACAAGGGCAGTTGCCAAAATAAGGTTTCCTACTGCGGATCAGGGAAGTGATCCGTAAATTCAGCCCCGCGAGGCCAGGAAGTAGCTACAGACCTTTACGACCAGCTACTGCACACAAAGCCCCACCTAAGGACAAGCAGGACAACCTAACACAGACCTGACGCAGATCAGATTTAGCGACTGTCATGGCCGCTGCGTTCCTTTAGCTCTCCCAAAAGCCTGAAACACAAATCACTGGGATGATGTAAAGCAGTGAATGCTCTTGGGGACCCGCCTGCCGCTGCCGGTGACGGGATCCACCTGCGTGGGTCGTGTCTGGAAACTGAATGGTCTGTGGGGAAGCGGCATAACCCAACTCTTCCCGTTTTCGAGAGCGGAGTAGCTGGTTTGGAAGCAGCCAGAAGTGCTAGTCTGACGGTCTTTGACCAATTTCCAGTTACAAGAATGATGCGTACAAGCGCGTTACAGCTCTGCCGTTGTCGCGTCCCCTCCAGCGGGCTGGGGCAACATGGGAAGTGTCGCACCTCGGCGCTGTGGAAATGCCCCACGCTGGAGGTCTCCCAAGCTGACAGCGCTAAATTCCCTTTTCCCACCCGCGACTTGGCGCGGGTCAGCCCAGGTGACCTGTCCGGATTCGGAAGCGGAACGTCCCCCCTCTCCATGCTCCCCCGCACGCTGCGCCCCAGCGAAGGCCCCGAGCGGGCCCCGAGTGGCACGAGACCCCGCGGCAGCGTGCCAGGGCGCAGCGCCCTGTGGCTGGGCACGGACCATCCTGGCCCCGCAGCCCCTCACCTCCCGCCATTACGCAGCGGGCACACCTTTGACGTCAGACACCACTCCCAGCAGAAGCCGCAAAACCCCTGGGCACACCTGGGTCTGGTCACCCCGCCCCAGCGGCCCCGCGGCCCCCGGGGCCGGCCCAGATCACCGAGCCCCACCGGGGCCGCCGGCTCGGGGGTGACGGGCCAGCCCCCAACGCACCTTCCTCCCCGAAGCTGATGTCGTCGTCGTCGTCATCATCGTTGCCGCCGGCGCCGCCCACCGGCACGTGCGGCTCCCCGTTCGGTCCCGACATCCCGCCGCCCCCCGCGACGCCGCGACCGCGCGTCGGAATCAGCCGGACGGCGCGACGGTGAGCCCGCAGGACCGCTAGCCAATGGGAAAGCTCGGCGCCCTGTACGTCACGCAGGCCGGCTGGCCGGCGGTGGGGTAAAGCCTGTGGTTAGCGCGCAGGGCGCGGGGCGAGTGGCGCGCGGGCGGGAGCGGGAAGTGGTGCTCGCCGGTAGCGGGTCGGCCCCTGAGGGCAGCGGGGGGCGGCAGGGAGGCAGCTCAGCGCCGCGCTCTCCGGTGTTTTCCCCAAGCGAAGCCGCCTCCTTGGCCCGCGGTGTCTTTAGCCCGCCCCCCAAGGCCTCACTGTCCCCCGGGCTGCCCCAGGACACATCAGCGCAAGTGAGTGCGTTTGGGCACGAAGTGAAGCTGTGCTGAGGGGCCGCCAGTGGCACCCAGCCCCTCTTTACCCAGGCAGCCTATGATCCAGTGAGCGGGCCTGCCCTCCTGCCCGTGAGGACACCCCCGAAGCCGTCCCACGGGTGCTGAGGTCGCAGCAGCAGTGGCTTCGCTACCGAACTCCAAAACGCAGCTGCGTTGCTGGCCCCGCTCTGCTGGCGGAGCGGCTCGAGCCACCGCCGGGGCACCTTCAGGCCTCCTCTGCCCTGATGGAACCGGCA